>CM077157.1:28486834-28647940 GCA_039583875.1 Platanthera guangdongensis
AAAATCCTGCGAACGCGGTCACCCGGTTCGCTGAAAATCTGCGAACCGGGGCCCGGTTCGCTGAAAATCTGCGAACCGGGAGCCCGGTTCGCTGAAAATTTCCGACCCGGGTGCCCGGTTCCCTGAAATTCTCCGACCCGGGCGCCCGGTTCCCTGAAAAGCTGCGACTCGGGCGCCCGGTTCCCTGAAAAGCTGCGACCCGGGCGCCCGGTTCCCTGAAAAGCTGCGAACCGGGCGCCCGATTCCCTGAAAAGCTGCGAACCGGGCGCCCGGTTCCCTGAAAAGCTTTTCAGGCAGGAAACTTTAAAATATTTACCAAGCAAGAAAAATATATCTGGCATGAAACTTTAAAATATGCAGCAGATATATATATACAGTGAGCTTTGTATCAGGAAATAAATAAACAGTTTTAAGATAACAGAAAGACTAAACAGTTAACATCATTTCTTCTGCTTGGGCTCCTTTTGCTTAACCTCTCTAGCTTTATCACTACGATGAGTAAACTTGATTTCCCTATTTGGATTGGCTGCTTGAGTCTTTGTCATGGTCATATCAGCTGCTCCAATAATATTTAGAGAAGTAGCCCTTGACACCGCAACTTCTGGATGTAATTTCATATAGTCATCTACATTAAAGAATTTGTTATCTTTTACAAACATGTTTAGTTCCTCCTTCCTATATTTGGACATTATTGTATATTCAGAGGGATCATTGCCTTCAGCTTTTACCTTGTTGATCATAGATAGGCCAATTAATTCTTGGAACCTGGCCATCCTTGCAGTAGTAGCTGTTTCTGTGTCCTCAAATGGAACATGAGGGGATGCAAGTCTCTTTGGACTTTCAGCTTTCTGAGATTTTGGTTCTTGCTATAGATGTTGCTATTGTTTTTGATATTGTTTTTGATATTGTTGATGTTGGTGTTGCTTGCCTGAGGAGTAGTACCTGTGCTGGCTGCTTCTAGAAGAAGATCTACCCTGATGTCTCTAATAAGTTTGATATTGGGTAGTCCTCTGAGAGGAAGTGCTTGAAGCACCAGCAGCAGGTGGAGGAGGAGGAGGGTCTTTCCTGTATCTCTGTGGAGGAGGTGAATACTCCGACCCGGGCGCCCGGTTCCCTGAAAAGTTGCGACCCGGGCGCCCGGTTCCCTGAAAAGCTGCGAACCGGGCGCCCGGTTCCCTGAAAAGCTGCGAACCGGGCGCCCGGTTCCCTGAAAAGCTTTTCAGGGAACCGGGCGCCCGGTTCGCAGCTTTTCAGGGAACCGGGCGCCCGGTTCGCAGCTTTTCAGGGAACCGGGCGCCCGGGTCGCAACTTTTCAGGGAACCGGGCGCCCGGGTCGCAGCTTTTCAGGGAACCGGGCGCCCGGGTCGCAGCTTTTCAGGGAACCGGGCACCCGGTTCGCAGATTTTTAGCGAACCGGGCGTCTGGTTCGCAGATTTTCAGCGAACCGGGCGCCCGGTTCGCAGATTTTTGCTTCGCAGATTTTTCAGCGAATCGGGCGAACTGGGCACCCAGTTCTGCATTTGATTTTCAGCGAACTGGGAGCCTCTGAATAGGTCAAGAGCAACAGGTCGAGGGGGGTTAATGGGGGGTAAAGGTTCAAACACATAGCACTCTAAACTAGGAACTGAGATAAGCTCCCATCTGTTTAGTGAGAACCTTTGGGTCAATTGGATGGTGAAATTATGTTTTTACCATCTTCAAGTTAGTCATCATATAAACATATGGGAGTTTATCTGAGTTCCTAATTTAGAGTGCTATGTATTTGAACCTTTGCCCCCCCCCCCCATTAACCCCCCTCGACCTGCTGCCCTTGACCTATTCAGTGGCTCCAAGTACGCTGAAAATCAAATGCAGAACTGGGTGCCCAGTTTGCCCGATTCGCTGAAAAATCTGCGAACCGGGCGCCTGGTTTGCTGAAAATCTGCGAACCGGGAGCCTGGTTCCCTGAAATTCTCCGACCCGGGCGCCCGGTTCCCTGAAATTCTCCGACTCAGGCGCCCCGTTCCCTGAAAAGCAGCGAATCGTACACCCGGTTCCCTGAAAAGCTGCGAACCGGGCGCCCGGTTCCCTGAAAAGCTGCGAACTGCGCGCCCTGGTTGGGCGCGCACCGATCTGCGCGCGCACAGATCCTGTTCTGCGTGCCGCTCAATCTGCGTGCGCTCGGATGCTCGCCTCCAAGTCTTAACTTTTTTGTGCGAACCTGACTCTTTTTGTTTTTGTGTTGTGCAGGTTTTGAAGCGTTCCTCCGGTCTGATGCGTCTGCGCTCCTCTTTGACCGAAGACAGTGTGGATATATTTGGAGGAAGAAATATGGGCTCCCTGCCAATCTCGAAGTGAGGATCCCGCGTGTCGAGGAGCGAGTCCAGAATCCTCCCTGTGGCTGGCTGACGATTTGCGAGGTTTCTCTGAGGTCCTGCTTCCGTTTTCCGTCGTGCGAGGAGGTGATCGAGATCTTGAATTTCTATGGGGTGCCAATTTCACAATTTGTCCCTGTTGGAATTGCCCGAATTATGGGCGTAGCTGCATTTTTTCGCGAGCATGGAGGACGGTTTTCCTTAGACCAATTCCGAGATTAGTGTGATGTTCGCTCTGATGGTGGCGAACGGGTGGAGGTTCGCAGCAACAAAAGTTGGTTGGAGTTTGATGCTCGAAAAGATCGTCTGCAGGGGAACACTCTGTTTGGGTATGTTAGGAATTCATGGGGCCTTCCCGAGGCATGGGACATGCTACCGGACCGCTGTCGTCGAGTGAGGGGGAAGGAATGAGAATTCTCTGTGGTGCTTGAGTTTTCAGAGCCTCGTGAACTAGCCAACCATCTATTTAATATTTTTGTGTATGTGGAGGAGAAGTGTCTGCTGCAGTGTGGTATCCCCTCGGACGCAGTTCAGACTGTTGGCGCTTCTCAGGAAGGGAGACGAAAGCGAAAGGCGGTGGCGGCCCCTTCTGTTGACCTTGATACGGTGGTGGCGGCGGCCCCTTCTGATGCATGTCCCGAGTCGACTCCCGAGGTGCAGATACTTGCGTCCCCAGTTCCTCAGGTGTCTTCAGAGGCGGTGACCCCTCGGATGTCCTCCTCCTTGAGGGCAATGAGTGATGTGGTAAGTGCCTTGGCTTGTTGTGGAGATTTTTTGTCATCTTCATTATTCGGTGTTAACTTTCTCCTTTCCCTTTGTGCAGATAGAGACTCAAGCCCAGATTGCGGTGACCTGGAATGACCACTATGTGAGTTTGAAGGACGGTATCTTGCCCTTCAGGAGAAGCTCCGGTTGACATCGAGCTTGCTTGCCTCCCTGAAGGAGGAGCATGATCGGGACGTTGCGCGGTTTCACCGGACCGGGTCGGTGCTGAAGTCCGAGCTAAAAGATGCGCGTACGACTTTGGAGGTGGAGAAAACTCTGGTGGAGAGGACAACCCGGATGTTGAAGCACTCGAAGGAGGAGACCTTGGGCTTGGAGACCAAGTTGCAGGTGGTACGGGATGGGGTCTCGGGCCTCGATACTCAGCTACGCGGCGAAGACCCAAGTAGAGATGCTGTCTTCTGACAGCCATGCGTCGGAGCTGAAGGCCGCAGGACTTGCAGAATACCTGGACTCGCTGGACTACATGCGAGACCGTAGCTTGATTGCGGAGGAGGTTCGTGACGAGATTTGGACCAAGGAGGTGGAGCCCCAGATGGACGATGTTCGTGAGCTAGCGCTTCAGCACGGTGTCTCGAAGGCCTTTTGCCTAGTTAGCAAGAGTCTGGGATGCGACACATCCGGCTTCAGCTTTGCGGACATTTCTGAAGACGAGCATTCCGGCTCAGACGACGAGTAGTAGCCTTTTGTTTTTACAGTTGTGTATTTGTACTTTGTTGTTTAGCTAGCTGTATTGCTTTTTGTTTGACATTCGTTGTTATTGCCCTTAGGCGTTGTTTGCCCTTTGCAGGATCTTTCAGTTGTTTTGTTTGACATTATCCTCTTCATGTCTTCTCAGATGTCTTGTGTGACATTAGTTTGGCCTTGCTAGTGCGTTTTTAGTCTGCGGCTTTGTTTGCGTGGCTCAAGTTTACAGCTGAGTTCGTGCGAGGGCTGCTCGTGGCTTCTTTGTAAGGTGGGGCAGGCTTCCACGGGATGCGCGAGTCGGGCTCGCGGCTTAGGTTGCACGAGGGATGCTCGCGGCTTCTTCGTGAGGGGGCAGGCCCCCACGGGGCGCGCGAGTCGGGCCCGCTGCTTTAGTTGCGCGAGTGCTGCTCGCGGTTTCTTCATGAGGGGGGGCAGGCCCCCATGGGGCGTGCGAGTTGGGCTCGCGTCTTAGGTTGCACGAGGGTACGCGAGTCGGGCTCGCGGCTTAGGTTGCATGAGGGCTGCTCGCGGCTTCTCCGTGAGGGGGGCAGGCCCCCACGCGGTGCGCGAGTCGTGCTCGCGGCTTTGGTTGCACGAGGGCTGCTCGCGGCTTCTCCGTGAGGGGGGCAGGCCCCACGGGGTGCGCAAGTCAGGCTCGCGGCTTTAGTTGTACGAGGGCTACTCACAGCTTCTCCGTGAGGGGGGCAGGCCCCCATGGGATGCGCGAGTCGGGCTCACGGCTTAGGTTGCACGAGGGCTGCTCGCGGCTTCTTCGTGAGGGGGGCAGGCCCCCACGGGATACGCGAGTCGGGCTCGCAGCTTAGGTTGCACGGGGGTTGCTCGCAGCTTCTCTATGAGAGGGGCAGGCCCCCACGGGGTACGCGAGTCGAGCTCGCAGCTTAGGTTGCACGAGGGCTGCTCGTGGCTTCTTCGTGAGGGGGCAGGCCCCCACGGGGTATTTGAGCGCGTTAGCTTTCCCGTTTGAGTATACAACATTTGCAGCATCATGACGAAATACTTAAGCAAAGATAACTTTTGCGGGTCTAGGCCTGCGACTTACACACACCATAAAGTTCTTTGTTATGAAGAAAGAAATGCATTACACAATCAAAAACATAAAGTTGGACATCACTCGTAAAATCGGAGCAGGTTTTGCGCATTCCAGGTGCGGGGGAGAGTCTTTCCCTCAGCATTGCGTAGCTTGTACGTTCCTGGCTTCACCATGGCTGTGACGACAATGGGTCCTTCCCAGGTCGTGGATAGCTTGTCGCCTTGCGTTCCTTTCCCAGCTGCCTCCAGAGTGCGGAGGACCAAGTCTCCAACGTTGATTGGTCGGGGCCTTACCCTGCGGTTGTAATAGCGGGCTGCACGCTGCTGGTAGGCCGCAGTGCAGAGGGCAACTTCTTCGCGGATTTCGGAAATCAAATCTAGATTGTCTCGGAGAGCATCGTCATTCGTCTGGGGGCTGAAGTTGGAGACTCGGGGGCTTGGGACACCGATGTCGATCGGGATGATAGCTTCAGTTCCATAACAGAGATTGTACGGTGTTTCTCTAGTTGGGGTCCTTTCCGTTGTCCGGTACGCCCACAACACGTTGGGGAGCGCGTCGACCCATTGTCCCCCCCCCAGCGTCTTCAAGTCGCGCCTTTAGTCTCTTCAGAATGGTTCGGTTGGTCACCTCCACCTGCCCATTGGATTGAGGATGTAACACAGTCGTATGCCGCAACTTGATTTTTAAGTCCTCGCACAACTTGGTGAAAAATCTCCCCGTAAATAAAGTGTCATTGTCGGTGATGATAATCGCTGGTATGCCAAAGCGGCAGATGATGTTCTTCCACACGAACTGCTTCGCGTTCTCCTCAGTAATCTTGGTGAGAGGCTCCGCCTCTACCCATTTGGTGAAGTAGTCGATGACCATGATGATGAATTTTCTTTGTCCCGGGGCTTGCGGTAGCGGGACGAGAAGGTCTATTCCCCACTAAGCGAATGACCAAGCTCCTTGTAATATGTGGAGGGATCAAGAAGGTTGTCGAGGGATGTTGGCGTGGAGCTGGCAATTTTTGCACTTCTGGACGAAGTCTGTCGCTTCCTTCTTCATGTTTGGCGAGTAAAAACCTTGACGCAGGATTTTTCGGGCCAAGGCCTTTCTCCTAGATGCTCTCCGCAGACTCCTTGATGAACCTCGCGGATGGTATACTCAGCATCAACTTCCGTTAAACACTTCAGGTATGGTCCTGCAAAAGATCGTTTATACAGTTATTCACTGACCAGTGTGAAGGTGGTCGCCCTCATCCTAAGGCGACACTCCTTTAGCTAAGACGGTCTCAGTTACTCCAGTACGACCGGTGCGTCAAATTTGGCCGCAACAAGACTTTAGAGAGATAATAAAAAATTGAAGGTCGACTGCCCCTCTTCCATTTTTTCCCAAAATTGATACTGGGGTTGATCTGGCACCGAAGAGAGAGAAAATATAAATATTAGGAGGGTTTGCAGATTTTTTTTGCATATTAAATTCATACCTGGGTTTGTATATTTAATATTATTAATGAGTATTTAACTTTGAATACTCTGTGCATCCCTACTGTCACTCCCTTTTCACTTTGGCTACTTGGAGGAGCATATTAAATTTGACTTGTCTGTTTTTTTCCAGCAATCCCAAAAGGTACGCTACCCCTTTTATTATTATGTATAACTCCATCTACATTCTACTACTACCAATAATCGATTTTTAAGCTATGTTACTGTCCTCCTTATTCCATGCTCTCTACAGAAGCCGTTAGAACACCGAGCACTAGTTTCGCTCGCCCGCGACCTTGCGCGAAGGAACTAGTCGAAAAATAGCGCTATTGTGAAATTGTTAAAACTAAATTTAAATCAGAGATCCTAAAAAATAATATTCATGTGATTGCAGCTTATGATTAATCTTGTTTTAGTGTATCATGTTGGGCCCAACGGATGGAGGAAGTTTTTTGGCGATGATGCGGGGGAGCTTTGCTATAAATATTACCCGGTTGTTCCCGCCACAGTGGAGCACGAGATGGCTGATGTCCCGCTGGCTTAACTTCTAAGCTTTTTTCCATCTTCACTCTGCAACCAGCCCAAAACAGCGATTTCCTTGTATATTGCAAACACGAAGGCCAAACATCTGCTTTTTTAAGTATTACGTGTTAATTATCATTTGACAAATTTTTATCCACATCTTTCTAATAGGATCTATGCAACTTCAATTTGTTTAAGGTCAGTGATCTATGTAACTTCAATATGTTTAAGGTCAGTGATCTATGTAACTTCAATGTGAATGTTATATACTAGGAATGGTTCATTGTGTCGAGAAGAAATCGATCGTAGAAACAACCCGTGTTATGCCACAGATATTCATTCAAGTCGGAATTGATATAATTTTAGAACGAGCTCTTCTGGTTTATTTTATGTAGTGAATGGTTTAGGATCATTATCTTCAAATTTGATGCTGGTGCATGTAATCGTCGTGAAAAGAGTCTTGTTTCTAGCAAACAAAATGTTGCCTTCAACTGTGAAAATGGAGTACAATCCCCCAACGTCTTAGATTTGACACTAATTAAAAACTTGTGTTATTTGAAAGGATAAAGTTTTCATCAACGGAGGAAGAATAGTGATGTTTTTTTTCATAAACTAACCCAATCTAGCCATTCATTTAGGCTATGTTTGGTGGGACGGTGTTGCTTTGATGAGCATGGACAAAAAAATTACAATGCTATAAAATATATGTTTGACATGACAACAGTTATGATCTTCATCAACAAAAAAAACTAATTTTGAACATAAAATGGGGATGAAGTTCCTTAGGCAACGTCAGGTGTTCATGAACGACGACAGTTCATGACCACGGCGTTCACGACCGCCACCACCACGCCCAACCTTGCCTAACTAAAAAAATCTTCAAAATCATGGTGGGATATGTTACATGATATGATATATAGATCATGATATTAGTAAATTTCTTTAGCTTTTAGCTTTCGGCAGGTGAAATACAGAGGAGCAGAGCATGAGGATTTGTCGTGCAACTGCGGGAGGGAGGAGAAAGTAATCATACTTGCTGTTAAAGATCTGCAAGCATGCCGAGCAGGAGTAAATTTCTTCAGCTTTTAGCTTTCGGCGGGTGGAATACAGAGGAGCAGAGCATGAGGATTTGTCGTGCAACTGCAGGAGGGAGGAGAAAGTAATCATACTTGCTATTAAAGATCTGCAGGCATGCAGAGGAGAAGTAAATTTCTTCAGCTTTTAGCTTTAGGCGGGTGGAATACAGAGGAGCAGAGCATGGGGATTTGCGTTGCAGCTGCGGGAGGGAGGAGAAAGTAATCATACTTGCTGTTAAACATCTGCAGGCATGCAGAGCAGGAGTAAATTTCTTCAGCTTTTAGCTTTCGGCAGGTGGAATACAGAGGAGCAGAGCATGGGGATTTGTCGTGCAACTGCGGGAGGGAGGAGAAAGTAATCATACTTGCTGTTAAAGATCTGCAGGCATGCAGAGGAGGAGTAAATTTCTTCAGTTTTTAGCTTTCGGCGGGTGGAATACAGAGGAGCAGAGCTTGGGGATTTGTCGTGCAACTGCGGGAGGGAAGATAAAGTAATCATACTTGCTGTTAAAGATCTGCAGACATACAGAGGAGTAAATTTCTTCAACTTTTAGCTTTCGACGGGTGGAATGCAGAGGTGCAGAGCATGGGGATTTGCCATGCAACTGCGGGAGGGAGGAGAAAGTAATCATACTTGCTGTTAAAGATCTGCAGGCATGCAGAGGAGGAGGAAATTTCTTCAGCTTTTAGCGTTCGGTGGGTGGAATACAGAAGAGCAGAGCATGGAGATTTGTCATGCAATTGCAGGACGGAGGAGAAAGTAATCATACTTGTTGTTAAAGATCTGCAGACATGCAGAGGAGGAGTAAATTTCTTCAGCTTTTAGCTTTCGGTGGGTGGAATACAGAGGAGCGGAGCAGGGAAATTTGTCGTGCAACTGCGGGAGAGACGAGAAAGTAATCATACTTGCTGTTAAAGATCTGCAGGCATGCAGAGGAGGAGTAAATTTCTTCAACTTTTAGATTTCGATGATTGGAATACAGACGAGCAGAGCATGGGGATTTGTCGTGCAACTGCGGGAGGGAGGAGAAAGTAATCATACTTACTGTTATTAGTTCTACCCTACTCTCCCTCATTTTTGCCGCCCGGTTAGGAACGGGAAAGGTTAGTAATCATACTTGCTGATTTTTTAAGTTTTTTATTTACTCGTCAGCTTCGTTTGGTTTTGGGTCGACGGAGGAGTCAGCGGGTCCAAACGGAGCTTTCGAACAGGAGGGGAGGTGAGGGTCAAAACGGAGCGGTGCGGGGGCGTTTCCGCCTTACTGCGGGTGCAAACGGAGACAAAGTTTCGTTTAGTTACCCTCCGTCTGATGGCATTTGCTCCAAACGCCGCCTGAAAACGCTAAACCAAATAAATTTCAATCAAGCTCAATGTTTTCTTTACAGGAATTCATACAATATTATAGGCATTAGACAATTATATTAAAACATATTTAAACATTTATGATTTTTTTCACCAAGTCCTTCAAGGCACTTTGTTGAGACTATCTCCTCAACACTAGTACTTATTATATCATAGATACATATTGTTGTGGGCTAGCTCGATGCCCCGGTCGGACTGAATTCAATTGGACCGTCTTAGCTTACGAAGCGGTCGAACGCACACACAGTCAGAGAGAAAGAAAGATTGACTCAAGATGTGATGACGTGGAAAAACCCCTCAATTGGATAAAAAACCACGCGATCGGATCTGTGCCGGTCGAAATACACTAGCTGCTCGTGATTACAATGCGTTTTGAGAATCAGGGCGACATGCCGCTCCCGTTACAACTTGCGGTGAGAAAGAAGGTCTACGGCTCCTAGCGGGCAATAGGTTGTGTCGCGGGAGCGATTTGGACACTAGAATGCGAGAGGTGGCACTGGTGCTCTGAAGCTTGGAGTGCGGATTCGTCGTGCGTCTGCTTGTAGGGGTCGCCTTCCTCCTTCTGCTCGCTTCGGGACTTGGTCGATTTCCTGTTGGTGGTGCGCTGGTGGCTCGCGGTGGCTCGTGGTGGATGGAGGATGATCCGAGGGAAGAGTCCGACAGAATTATCGCCTGAGGAGGAAAGTGACCGGGAGTTAAAAGATGCCTTATGAGGAGACCCTGGGGCTCCTTTTATAGCCTCATGGGGAGGATCATGGCTAGCCCCACCACTAATGTAGTGGGTTAGTGGCTGGTTACCCTCCAGATCAGATGGTGATGAGAGCCCACCATGATCGAACGGTGGGTAAGCCGCCGACAGATGTGGGGCGGCCATGCATCGGCGGCGGCCGGCCAAGGAGCGATCGGGACCTCGGCCGCAGCCAGACCGATGTCGGTCGCAACCATACCGGCGGCGGCCTGGCCGGACCAGCGGCCACTCTAGCGGCGGCCTGGCCGGTAGGCGCGACCTGGCCGGCCGCGACTTGGTAGGCGGCGATCGGGTCGGCGGCCGCGTCCCGGCCGGCGGCGGGCTGGCCGACGGGAGCGTCCTGGCCGGCCGCGGGCTGGCTGGCATGAGCGGCCTGGCCGGCCGCGGCCTGGCCGGCGGCGACCGGGTCAGCGGCCGCGGCCCGGCCGGCCGCGGACTGGCCAGCGGCGGGCTGGTCGGCGGGAGTGGCCTGGACGGCCGAGGCCTGGTCGACGACACCCTAGTCGTAGCCTGGCCAGCCGTGGCCTGGCCGGCGGCCGCGACGGCGACCTAGCCGGCGGTGGGCTGTGGCCTGCCCAGCGATCGCCGCCCGGCCAGCAGCGGCCTCGCCGGCGGTGGCGGCCAGCCGGCGGTGGCCTGCCGACGGTGGTAACCAGCCAGCGGCGGCCGGCCTGCGGTTACCCCCGAATGTGGGTGGTTTTCCTAAGTGGGGAGAGGGAGTGGGCCCCACCCTCCATGTTTCCCTCATCATGGGGAGTTCATGGAAGGTGGGGTTTGACTCGTCAACCCCCATGCTCTCTCCAATTTTGGGTGGAGATCATGGGGGAATATTTCCCTATAAATGGTGGTGTAACTCATCAATTGCCCCCCAAATCCTTTTTGTTGGAGAGCGCAGCGAGCGAGAGACGGATTTCTTGCTGCCATTCTCTCCTGCTGTCATGACAACCTCCGGCGAGAAGGTGGAGACAGCGACAGACGGTGTTTCGAAGGTACGTGGAGCGAACTCACCAAAGGAGAGACGGCCGACGAAGACGCCGAATGCGGTCGTGCGCGCCCCGGTTGCGCGCACGCGCCCAGGCCACGTGCGGCTAGGCCACGCGTGCGCCCAGGCCATGCGCGCGCGCCCAGGCAGCCCGCGCAGTAGCGCGCGAGTGCTGTAGGCGGCGCGCGCCCCAGGCCACACGCGCGTGCAGTAGGTTGCACGCGCCCCGGGCCGCGCACGCGTGGCAGGCCGCGCGCGCCCAGGCCGCGTGTGGCAGTCCGCGCACCCGAGGCCGCACACGCATGGCAGGTCGCGTGCGCCCAGGCCGCGCGCACGTGGCAGGTCGCGCGTGCGCCCGGGCCGTGTGCGGTTGTCCGCGCGCGCTCGGCAAGCTGCGTGTGCCCAGGCCGCGCGCGCCCGAGCTGGGCGCGCATCAGGCCCGCGTGCGCACGGGTGTGTGTGGGCGGCCTTCCTCTTTGATCGAGCGCGCTCCTGTATGCGGGTTTGCACTTGTTTTGCACGTGGTTTAGGCTGCACGTGCTTGGACATGTGACCCCAAGCCCTCATTCTTTAGGCAAACCTCACCCTTCCGTCTTTGTATTGTGCAGGTCCCGAAGCGCTCTTCCGGTCCGATGAGCCTGCGCTCCTCTTTAACTGAAGACGGTGTGAAAATTTGGAGGAAGAAATATGGGCTTCCTGCTAGTTTTGAGGTGAGGATCGCACGTACCGAGGAGCGAGTCTAGAATCCTCCTCGTGGCTGGCTGACAATTTGCGAAGTTTTCCTGAGGTTCGGCTTCCGCTTTCCGCCGTGCGAGGACGTGATCGAGATCTTGAAGTTTTGTGGGGTGCAAATTTCACAGTTTGTCCCTGTTGGAATTGCCCGAATTATGGGCTTAGCTGCATTCTTTCGCGAGCATGGAAGACGGATTTCCTTGGACCAGTTCCGAGATTGGTGCAATGTTCGCTCCGATGGCGGCGAACAGGTGGAGGTTCACAGCAACAAAAGTTGGTTGGAGTTTGAGGCTAGAAAAGATCATCGACATGTGAACACTTTGTTTGGGTATGTTATGAATTCATGGGGCCTTCCCGAGGCGTGTGACACACTGTCGGACCGTTGCCGCCGAGCGATGGGGAAGGAACGAGAATTCTCTCCGATGCTTGGGTTTTCAGAGCCTCCTGAACTAGCCAACCATCTCTTTAATATTTTTGTCTATGTGGAGGAGAAGCGCCTGCTGCGGTGTGGTATCTCTTCGGATGCAGCTCAGATTGTTGGGACCTCTCAGGGAGGGGGTCAAAAGAGGAAAGCTGTGGCGGCCCTTTCTGATGCCTGTCCCGAGTCGACTCCCGAGGTGCAGATACTTACGTCCCCAGTTACTCAGGTGTCTTCAGAGGCGGTGGCCCCTCAGATGTCATCCTCCTTGAGGGCAATGAGTGATGCGGTAAGTGCCTTGGCTTGTTGTGGAGAATTTTTCTCTTTATTATTTGGTGTTAACACCCGCCTTTTCCTTGCGTAGATAGAAACCTAAGCCCAGATTGCAGTAACTTGGAATGACCACTATGTGAGTTTGAAGGATGGGTACCTTGCCCTTCATGAGAAGCTCCGGTTGACGTCGAGCTCGCTTGTCTCCCTGAAGGAGGAATATGATCGGGACGTTGCGCGGTTTCGCCGGACCGGGTCGGTGCTGAAGTCCGAGCTAGAGGATACACGTGCATCCTTGGAGGTGGAGAAAACCCTAGTGGAGAGGACCACCCAGATGTTGAAGAACTTGAAGGAGGAGACTTCAGGCTTGGTGACCCAGTTGCAGACAGCACGGGAGGAAGCCACCGGACTTGAGACTCAGCTACGGGCGGCGAAGGCCCAAGTGGAGATGTTGTCTTCTGATAGCCACATGTCGGAGTTCAAGGCTGTGGGACTTGCAGAATACTTGGAATCATTGGACTACATGCGAGACTATAGTTTGATTGTAGAGGAGGTTCGTGATGAGATTTGGTCCAAAGAGGTGGAGCCCCAGATGGACGATGTTCGTGAGCTAGCGCTCCGATGTGGTGTCTCGAAGGCCCTCCGCCTGGTTAGCAAGAGCTTGGGATGTGACACATCCGGCCTCGGCTTTGCAGATGTTTCTGAAGACGAGCATTCTGGCTCGGATGACGAGTAATAGCCTCATTTAGTTGTCCCGTTAGTCGTATTATATTTTGTTTTTTGTTCAGCATTTGTTATTGTTGTCCTTAGGCGCTGGTTGCCCCTTTTTGTATCATTCCAATTGTTTTGTTATGACATTATTCTTTTCATGTCATCTTAGTTGTTCTCGTTTGCACGGCTCTGGTCCGTGGCTTTGTTTGCGTGGGTTTAGTCAGCGGCTTTGTTCGCATGGCTTTAGTCCACGTCTTTGTTTGCGTGGCTCAGGCCCGCGGCTTTGTCGCGAAAGGTGGGCAAGCCCTTACGAGGTTACACGAGTCAGGCTCGCGGCTTAGGTTGCACGGCTCAGGTCCGCGACTTTGGTTGCACGAGGGCTGCTCGCAGCTTCTTCGTGAGGGGGGCAGGCCCCCACGGGGTGTGCGAGTCAGGCTCGCGGCTTAGGTTGCACGAGGGCTGCTCGCGGCTTATTCGTGAGGGGGCAGGCCCCCACGGGGTGCGCGAGTCAGGCTCACGACTTAGGTTGCATGAGGGCTGCTTGCGGCTTCTTCATGAGGGGGCAGGCCCCACGGGGTGCACGAGTCAGGCTCGCGGCTTAGGTTGCACGAGGGCTGCTCGTGGCTTTTTCATGAGGGGGCAGGCCCCCATGGGGTGCGCGAGTCAGGCTCGCGGCTTAGGTAGCGGAGAATGTAAGTACTCAATCTGGTTGTACTCGCGAGGGGGGCAGGCCCTGACGATGACAAGGCGTTGGTTTGCAGTAATAACGGAGAATGCAAGTTCTCAATCCGACCGCCGGAGAATGTAGGTACTCAATCCGGTTGCACGACCTAGCCTAGCTGAACTACTTCTTAGTTAGGTATCAATAAAGCGAATAGCAAAAAGATAGTTTTCACAAGCCCGAGCTCGCGGTTTTTACAATAGCAGATAAATAAATGAGCGGAAAAAGAGAAACGGCTCAAGGATGGAAGTGGCAGGTCCGGGATTGGAAAACATCCAGGAGCAATTGTTGGAGTATTGCAGTGTAGTCAGATTCAGCTTTGATGACAACGAACTGTGCGTCGTAGGATGCTTGTTGAGGTGCTTCTCCAAGAGTTACCGGGAGAGTAATGGTGCCCATGACTGGTACCGGGGCGTTCCCCAAAACACGTGCGCTGGCTGATGCTAGCTCGAGGTTGCCAGTGGTTAGTTTGAGTTGAAGCAACGTTGATAAAAACAACACATTAACAGTAATCTCTTTGTCCACTAAAACTTGGTTCAACCCAGTGTATGGCTCGCCAATTCTGACGATTGTACATCTCATGTTTTGACTAGGAGGCGGTCTATTTCTTGGTAGGAATTGATTAACCGCCCCTAGACCGGTCAGTTGCTGGATTTCTTTCTTCAGCCGATTGCATCCGTTGGTGTTGTGGCCTTGACCCTGATGATACTCGCAGTACTTTGACAAATCTCCTCGGTCGGGGGTGAGGGGCCTGGGCCTGCACAAGGTCGGATGGTTACAAATTGCTTTAAAGATCTTGCCTTGAGGGGCGTTGAGCGCTAAAATTGACGTACCTTTCGCGCTTTGCAGGTACTTGCGCGCTGATCGTAGTTTTTCTTGTGCTCGGGGTACACATTGTTCTCTAGTTTTCTTTTCTGGACTCTACACGGGCTTGCACATTCCAGTGAGGGCTTTCTGACCATCATGAACCTTTTGATAAAGAGAGCTGCGAGTTCAATATAGCTGGTTATCCTCTCCTCTTGTAGAGAATGAAACCCTAAACCCTAAACCCTAAACCCTAAATCCTAAACTCTAAACCCTAAACCCTAATCCACTAGATCTTGTGTGTTTACAAAGGTTGGAGTTTGATCTCAGAGGGTGACAGGTCACTACTCCGTTACAAGCGTAGAGAATGAAATACGACGAGGAAGAAACAACCAAGTACTCGGAGCCTCGATGGAAGCGCTCCTGCCTTGAGATAGCGCTGAACTCATGTTGAAATTTTTGAAGTGAAAGTGTAGCCAGGATGGACTGTCCGCGCGGCTTGTAAGGATAGCTTTGCCGGTCTCGGTTTTCCAGACCGCGCGGTCTGTGTAGATAGGGCTGGCGACTAGCCAGGTCAGCCAGTGTACTGCTTGTTCTAGCGGTCTGTTGTTGGATCCAAGGCCAGGCAGGCTCAGTCAGGTCGCGCGGTTTTGCGCGGTCTTGTTTCCTTGTCCGCTGAGTCCAGCGGCCTTTGCCTTGGTGCTTGGCTGCAAGCAGGTTATGCGGACTGGGCTATGTCCGCAAGGTGTGCAGACTAGGGTGGATTCCGCAGAGTGTTGCTGAGCGATCTCCCTGGCTAGGCCTTTGGCGGCTTGGCGGATAGAGTTTTATATCCGGCCTGTTTGTTGTGTGGCGGGCTGGTCATAGGCTTGTCGCGGCGAACAAGCATTGTATTCGCGCTTTGTGCGGATACACTCTGTGCTCTCCGTGAGCTTGGGTGGTGTTCCTATCAGTAGGGCGGTGACCACACTCATCTCCGTGCCTATAAATAGGACCCCCCCCCCCCCATCACATCCATTGTAACTGAATGAACGGCAAGCCTACTCGTGATTAGTTGCTGTGGGCTGGATTTTTCTATCTGCGCTGTTTGAAGAGTTTAACCGAGTTCTGTTGTGCAGGTTGTGCGGACAGTACTGAAGAGCCAGGGATTTGATTCTAAGGTAGTGCAGACGCTGCAGGTTGCAATCGACGGTTAACAGCAGGTCGCTTGCAACCAGGCGGTTTCTCTTCTGCAACTAGTTTCCTTGTTCAATAAGTTGTCCACTCTAGCGGCTTAGTTCGGTTCGGCAGTAGTAGATTGGCAAACAGAGTTCGACCTTGGAATACTGGGTAGTCCGCGCGACAAAGTTGCTGTCTGGCGACCTGTCAGTTTGAGCGGACTCCTTTAGCGGCTAGCAGCAAAGTTGGCGACTTCTTCCTGAGTCCGCGCGGCTTGTCTCTTGTTTTGTTTCTTTTCTTGTTTCCATCAAATACATCGACGAAGCTTATCTCGCAATGTATGTCTTGCCTTGTAAAAAAGATTTGTTGATAATATAAGATTCTTGCTCTGCTTTGTGCATCTGGTTTATTTGACTCTGGACGGTTGAATGTTTCTGCGCCTGGTTTCCTGTTTTTCGCGAATTTCAATTATTTACATGGTATCAGAGGGAACAGAGTCCTGAGCAGTGTTCAACCTTCAGCTTTGAAAGAATTGGTAAGCCTCTGATACCTTGGTAAGCCTCTGATACCAATTGAATGAATTGGTAAGTCTCTGATACCAATTGAAAGAATTGGTAAGCCTCTGATACCAATTGAAAGAATTGGTAAGCCTTTGATACCAATTGAAAGAATTGGTAAGCCTTTGATACCAACTGAAAGATAGGAGATAGATCTGATTACTCTAGGGGGGTGAATAAAGTAACTTAAAACTTTTTGGCTATTTTAGAATTTATCAGAGTAAAATAGGTAATATTAATAGTAGTATAAAAAGAAATGCAAGCTAAGCAAATCTATCACAGCACAGCAAGAACAAAACAGAAAATGATCACACACAGACAACACAAGAATTTTATAGTGGTTCCCCAAACTGCGTATATCCACTCTTCTACCACCCTGATAGGAATCCACTATCAGGTTTTTGATCAGTTGACTGCCATCACAAGATCTATTTATAGAGAGATCTCACAACCCTTTAGGCTTTTGATCAGGTGTCCAAAAACTAAGAATAAACTTTTGAAGTGAGTTAATAAACTCTTTTATAGGAGGTTGAGAGAGTGATATTGTCTTCTCTTTCTCTAATTAACAGAGAAGACTTTAGTGGATTGCTATTGTCAAAGCTCCCCCTGAGATGTTGAAATGTTCAGGAAGACTGGAGCTTTGCTCAGGGTGTAGGTCTTCAGCCTTGTCTTGAAGTGATCCAGGAACTTTTTGACTGATTCAGAGTTGTTGTCCTTGAATGTCCCTAGAGTAGAAGTTGAAGAAGGATTCTTGATATTGATGGTTGATCTCTTCTTCAGTCTTCAGAAAGATCAAGGGGAAAACAGGTAGTTTTCAGCACATAGAAGAAGCAGATATTCTTTTGTTTTTTTTGTGTTTCTTCTTTGTATTCTCCTGTGTTACCACTGCTTGTCTGATGTCGAGACTCTATTGTTCGTCTTACTATCTGAAAAGAAAAAAAATCTCTTTTATATTCTGCTGTCAAAATTCTCTTTTGAAATTTGAATTTCAAGCATTGATTGCTGATTGATTCTGGAGAATGAAACGGCTGGAGAATATCTTTTTTAATGAGTTTCCCCAACTATCCTAATAAATTAAGCAAGTAATTAATCCTGATGAAGATCATAATTAATGTTGCCAATAACGGCTATATTCAGGGGAATATGAGCATTAATTACTCAGAAAATCACTGTTAAGAAATATAATAAATAAGGACAGAATAAAGAAAACTTCTAAGTCTGACTTGGGATAGAATTCGTCGAGCTCTGAACAGAATTCGTCGACTGGAGTTCCAAGTTCGTCGAGCTGATAAATCCTGTTCGTCGACCTGAGCTCGGCGAACTGCATTCTGGAAATAACTAGCCAATTCTGCGCTCTAAGTTCGTCGAATAAAGAATCTGTCTTCGTCGAGCAGAGTTCAGAGAAACTAAACTGGAAAGAATCTATTGAAGCTAAAATCCAGATTTCGTCGAGCAGAGAATCTGTCTGAATGAAGAGATTGTCGACCTGAGCTCGAAGATCGTCGAGCTCAACTCAGAGAAATAACTCTGAGTTCGTCGATCTGCGATCGACGATCGTCGAGCTGAGTTCGAAGAATTTCGAAATGATAAAATTGAACTCTGAATCTTTCTAAGTCTGGGTCTACTGAGGTCCTCTGCTGGCTGGTCCATGAAGGTTGAACCTAATGACTTAGCCTAAACTCTAGGACTCATAGACTTGATCATGGCTATACAATGTGGGTCAAACTCATCCTAATTAGTGAATCTAGCCCAAATTCAAACTAGGGATCCAACAAGCTTGCTTTTTTGCTTCTGTGAGTAAGTAAACAAGTGATAATGCAATGGAAGCTGGATATGCAAGGGGTCTTAAAATCGAACTGCTTACTCAGATTAACTTTAAAAAGTGGAAGTCGTGTATGCAGAGTTATCTTCTGGGTGAGGACCTATGTGAGATTGTTGGTGGAGGAGAAAGACAAGAGATTACTGTTGTTGCTGGTGATGAAGCGGTCAGAGCTTGGAGGAAAACAAACGTGAAAGCTGAGTTTACCCTCAAACGGGCTATCTCACCCAAAATCTTTGATCACATCATAGGATGTGAGTCTGCTGCTGAGATTTGAACATCCCTTGATGGTTTGTTCAACCGGAATAATGTAGTAAGACTACAGTTCCTGGAAAATGAGTTAGCGAGAGTAACTCAAGGTGATCTGCCCATCTCAAATTTCTTCCTTAAGATGAATATCTTGTGCGCTGAGATATCAGCATTGGACCCTCATGAGCTCATTTCAGAGGCAAAGTTGAAAAGACACAATATTCGTAGTTTGCGGAGGGAATATCTTGCCTTTGTCACTTCGGTTCAGGGCTGGGCCACTCAGCCATCTCTGCTGGAGCTGGAGAACCTGCTGGCATCGCGGGAGAGCTTGGCTCGTCAGATGGCTGGGATCACTATTTTTGAAGGAAGTAGTGAGGCTCTCTTCTCAGGGAAGAAGAAAAGATGGGAGAAGAAGAAGAAGATTGTTGCTGGTGATGGACCTTCAACTTCTTATCAGCAAGAGGGGGGCACTGCTCCTAAGCGAGATTGGAAGAAGAATAAGGAGTGGCTTAAGTGCTACAGGTGCAACCCGCCAGGACACTTCAATAAGGACTGCAAGGTCAAGATGCAGCCTAGGCATGTTGCAGACAAGAAGGGAGCTGGTTCCAGTACTGAGGAAGCCGGATGGGGAGGAGCATTTATGACGGGCACTTGTATCCATGCTATGTCCACTGTCGACTACCAAGTTGACTGGATCGTGGACTCAGGGTATGGTCATCACCTCACCGAAGATGAGTCAAAGTTCTCCTCTCTACAGACATTCTCAGGTAATGAAGCTATCATAATCGATGATGATACTATTCATGTAGTAGAGAGGGAGGGTGTAGTTTCTTTGGGTAATGATAAGGGTCCACTCACGTTGAGTAGTGTTTATCACATACAGGGCATGAAAAAGAACCTCTTCTCTGTGACCAATGCGGTGGATGCGGGCTTTCATTTTCTGTTTGGTCCAACAGAAGTAAAGTTTCTCCGCCACGTGTCAGCAGTGAAAGCTGACTTTGCTTATGTAGGGAGAAGGGTGAGGGACTTGTTTGTGTTATCAACAAGTTCCTATGTTGATCGGATGAGATCCAACGATAGCGTTGTTATATGGCATGAAAGACTAGGATACGTCGGGATAGACAAGTTGAAAGCTATGATAGAAAAGAGTCTTGTGAAAGGCTTGTCTAAGTTGTCATCCTTCGGCGACGGCCACGTTTACACGGGGTGTCAGTATGGAAAGGCTCATCGCCTTCCGTTTGACAAGTCACAAACAAGGAGTAAAACATCATTGGAGTGTATCCATGATGATCTGATGGGGCCAACTGTCGCAGCTAGTCTTGGAGGCAGCAGATACATGCTAATTCTGGTTGATGACTACTCAAGGTACACTTGGATGTATTTTATGAAGGAGAAGTCAGATGCGCTCAAGTTGTTTGTGGAGTTCAAGGAGTTAGTGGAGGGCTGACTTCATCTACGAATCAAGAAGTTTAGAACGGATAACGGAGGTGAGTTTATTTCATCCGAGTTCTTTAACTTCTGCAGGAAGCACGAAATTCAAAAAGAGCTTACTTGTGCTCATACTCCCCAACAAAATGGAGTAGCAGAGCGGAAGATCCGTCATTTGACGGGAACTTGCAAATGATGTCTTCATGTTAAATGCATCCCTAGGTCTTATTGGGAGAAGGGGATGGCCTTTACATCTTATATCATCAATCGGATGACTCTGAGTCCGATCAACATGAAGTATCCCTTTGAGATGGTGTGTAAGGAGAAGCCTAGTGTGAAACACCTTCGGGTGTTTGGCTCAACCTGTTATGTACACATCCCAGATGCTCTGAGGATAAAGCTAGATGCAAAGGCAAGGAAGCTTGTCTTTGTTGGCTATGACGAGCAGAAGAAGGGTTGGAAGTGTATGGACCATGTGACAAGGAAGTTCGTCGTTTCCAGGGATATGGTGTTTGACGAACTAACGTCTTATGGGTGTAGATCATCTGTGGAGCTACAAGAGAGCAGGTTGGATGAAGGGCAGAAGGAGGTTGCTGAAGATCTTCAAGTGGAGCTGCCTGTATCACCAGGAGCTCCAGGTGTTTCTAGCTCCAGCGCAGAGCCTTATGGCTAAAGAAGTAGGGGGAGTAATGCTCCAAGTGTGCCCAGGATCGGAGTTGGTCCAGAAGAAGCAGCAGAGGTGGTGAGCAAGCATCAGGCTCTTTAGAGATCGAAGAGCACCATCAAGCCACCTGCTCGGTATAGCGAAGGAAACGCGGTGAGTTTCGTCTCTTGTGTAAGCTCCCCCCCCCTAAACCTTACCCTAGGCCGGGCCAGAGGGAATCTTACTTGCCCAAGACGTCCACCCAGTGCTCTTAGGGGTAATGACTCACCCTATCTAAGCACTGGTTGGCCGTCTTACTCGTCTAGAATCACAACGTTCACAATACATCAGAGATTTGCGGGAGTATTATCAGGAACTCGTTATGTAACATATATAATATCACATATATTTACATGAGTACTAGGGTCATAGCCTAAGTTTTTATATAAGCCCGAAGTCTGTACCAGTTCTACACATAGCTCCTCACACACTCTCTTTATCCTGCTCACTGGTACTCATGTCTCAAAATTCTGAAGACATTAGGGGTGCTTCTGCTCGAATAGTCCTAACCACTGCGCGTTCTCCTATGGTAGGGGGTCACTACGGTGCTTTGTTTCCTATGAATGGTCATTTAAATAACTGTTAGTCATAGGGCTAAGTGGAAACAAATCTCCTCCCCGGATCCATATCCTGGGGACGAGCACACACACACCAAGCAGTATAAGATAGCCGAAGCATGAGAGGGTTTGCACAATATTTCGTATTTCTAAACTAGGAGCAATACTAAAAGAAGAGTAACATAACTAAAATAATAACAACATTAATATCAGTTATAATAAGGGCTCTACTAGCACACCATCACACCAGATATTCCCATCTTGTATCCTATCGCAGGCATTTACAACCGCACACATACGTCCTATGTCGACATAGTATGGACCGCTTTTATTCCAGCAGGGTAGTGAGCCCTGCGGGCCTCACCGATGTGGTCGTCGGTGACAGTGGCTAGTCCTGCCACTTCTGGGGATGGTCGTACTGCACATCCCTAGACCCCAGCATACAACCTTGTGTACTATTGGATGTGAGCGACATCCAGCGATATAATATTTTGGCTAA
This sequence comes from Platanthera guangdongensis, assembly GCA_039583875.1. Classification (NCBI taxonomy): domain Eukaryota; kingdom Viridiplantae; phylum Streptophyta; class Magnoliopsida; order Asparagales; family Orchidaceae; genus Platanthera; species Platanthera guangdongensis. Next base: position 28,508,493 of record CM077157.1, read on the forward strand.
CTGGTGGAGGAAAACCCAACAGGGATAGATAACGGCCGGTCACCCGTGGTACCCATCTCCCCGGTCATCTTGAGTTGTCGACCTTCCCGCACCGGTACGAACGATCTGCGGGAGGGACTGTGTAAGACCCCCTTTTTTCCTTTAAACCACTGGGGTCTTATGCCTAGAACCGCCGCTTTGCGGTGACACCAACATACCCAGGAAGGTCGTCACTACAAAATGCCGATCCTGCCGGCCATACCGATCGCAGAAAAGAGTACAAGTACAAATGAATAGTAAAAATCTAAGTCCACAAGATCATATGTATATAATATAATAAATCTCCACGAAGGGAGAGTCCACATAAATGATAAATCGAAGTACTAATAGAAAAGGGCACCTGCTCGATACATCAAATCCTCACTACATATCACTCAATTGCGGAAGCAAATCTATAATATCTACTACTGGTCGGGACTCACTGTCCCTGCTGGCTGGACTCCCGTGCTAGACTGCCCCGTCTCAATGCGCACCGGCCTCTGGGGTTGCATATCCTGGTTCGGCTCCACGATCCCCTAAAATGATTTGGTCAACGACCGTTAGTCTTAAAGACTAAGTCCTATCATCCCCACCACTCCCCCAATGGCTCCTAGGCACCGAGCGGGGAGGAGGAAATGGAAGGTAATGAAGGTGGAGAGTAACAAAGGTAAGCAGATGGCGGCAGAACTAGTCTAACATGAGTATATAGACATAACAAGTATATGTAAGCAGTAATAGGTAAGCAGTACAGGTAAGCAGTATAAATATACACAAGAACAAGTGAGCAAGTGTAGTATGAAAAGGTAAACTAAGTAAATAACCATGACTAATAGGAATTCCCATACAAACCTATAGACCAAGGGGTCGTTTTGCAAGGCCTATTGTATAAAGCATCTCATACCACTTTATACAATAGGTGGCAGAGGTTATATGCAATGATGATGTTATGACATGCAAGTATGCCATGATGTGAACATGCAAGTGCAACACACACACTCAACTCTATGCACACAGACCTTTAGTTCCCCCTTTCTAGAGCCTAACCTCCTAGGATACTTCCGTAGTGGTAAACGAAAGCGGTGGGTTGGGCCTCGCCCACCTCTAAACCGGTATCAGCACTACCAGTCCGACCAATCGTATGCCTCAACGCTGGTGCACTAAGCGGAGCTCCTGCATACTCTTGCCAGCTGGCGCACCAGACTTTATTTGGCCAAGTGCTAAACCACACTTGCCAAGTCAACGTATTGGTGTCGGTGCGACGACTCTCCAATACTGAAGACCCACCACCTTTATCTTATGCACATGCAATATTACCATGATTTTCCGTCGAGCCAAAGCTCCCCGGACTATCCCGTCCGTCACAATCATCTATCGAGCCAAAAGCTCCCCAGACTAGTCCGTCCGTCACAACTATCTACCGAGCCATCGGCTTGCCGGGCTAACCAGCCCATCACCAAAATCACCGAGCCTACCGCTCGTGTGACCAACCTAACTCCCACAACACTGAGGAGTATGAGTGTATGTGTAATCCTAGTTATATTAGTTACTCTTAAACATTGATTATTCTTACGGTTTAGGTTAGCCCAGGACTGCCCAAGGTATTCCCGGTGAAGGGCTCTCACAGGGTACTAGGAACTATGATGGTAGCTGAAGCTCATCGTTCCCTTTCGCAAGGCACTTACTATTATTAGTTTATACCCATATCCGACCCCATATAAAGTTATACTTTAGTCTATCCCTAGTGTATATTGACTTTTTTGCTCTCCACAGGAAAGACGATCTTTCGTCGATCCCGAACACCTCTTAACACTTAACAACTCAACACTCTCCTCATCATGACTACTAATGAAGCTCTCTTTTTCTTTTTTTTCACCTTACTAAGATCAGTAAACTAATAATCTCATCTCTTTATGACCATTCCACATGTTATCACAATTTTCGCAGTTTTACTAAATGCAGACCAACCTAAGCTACATAATGTACATGATAGGAGGTACTCCAAGTTTTTATCCAAATGCCCTAAGATAATTATTGTCGCTCTATCATGACACATCTAGCCTAAATCCAGAAACTTGTAATTTTCCTAACTAATTTAGCATTTATTAAATTTTCCAAAATTTAGGCCATGGGTAATTCTGAACATAAAGTATTAGATTTCCTTAAGTTCTGACCACCCAAAAATTATGAATACTATATGACAACAAAATATCAGTGAATACCAAATTTCCCAGATTTTTATAAATGTATAAACCTCTAAATAATTAATTCAAAGTAATTCAAATAATTGGAGTTAAAGAAGGGGGTACCAAAAATCATAGTCCAAATATTACCAGAGCCTTATAATGATCATAAAACTCTACTGACTAAGTTTCATGCAATTCCAATGTCAGCAGACTATATAGAAAAATACTTCAAATAAATCCATTAAAGTGCACTTTGTGAAGAAGCATTCTTATAAACTCATCCAAATAACATGTAATAATTATCTAGGCTTTGTTATGACCTAAAAAATTCTCTGACCAAGTAACATAATTTTCCAGCATGATATAATATTTCTTATCTATTTATCAAAATATGGTGCACTAGTTCACTTAACACATGTTGTACCAAGAGGAAATGTCCAAATTATCCAAATAATTTACTAGAGGCTCTAAATGATATTTAATTAATCTTGCCAGAGTTTCACATCATTATAAGTTAATCTAACCATAGTTACTTCAAAATCATCAAAAAGGGCAAGTGGAGATTATAACTACAAGTATGAGCTACTCTTTTCTAATCATCCTATAATAAATTTCAGAGGTCAATAGAATTATATTCACTTCTACCAACATTTCATAAGGATCCAAGGTCATATGACCCCTTATCTATTCTTTAAGGTGTATTGACCTAATTAATTTCCAAGTGATTAAAGTGGGGTGCATGTGTCCAAATACTACCAAATTCCATCCTAGGGTATTCCACTATCCTAAGATCACATGAACTAAACTCCAAGTCCATACAAGGACATATCACCCCACGTCCTTCACAAATCCCCTAAGTTCATCCTTAGGGTTTGAACAAGGGTTATAGAACAAATCCACCCCAAACTCCATGTGAGGGTGTTAAATGTCATAACAATTCAGTGGCCCAAGTTTCAACCTCTATTGAGGTGATTTGGTCACTCAATACCACAAGGGGCATTTTACCCGAATTAACCATTTTTGGCCTATGCTAGGGTTGACCAAATTTCATACAAATTCTTATCCAAATTAAATGAAATTTTATATAGAGTCATATATTAATCCAAAGGACCACTCACCAAAATTTGAGAGGGTTTGGAGGTCATCAGACCCTTTAAATAATTCATACATGAATTATTAAATTTCTACAAAACTTTAGGAAATTTTTTTCCAAAAAATTCCATTTTTGGATATGTTCTAGGTATAGGTAAGAATAACCCCCATCCAAAATTTCAAGTCATTTAGATAGCTGGATTGATGGGGGCACTCAACACAATCTCTGATCTAGCCTAGGTATAGACGTCACCAAAAAAAGTTGTGGTCTGACCTGAACTCTAAATTGGTTCAAACTAATTGTAAATTAAACTAGACTCTTAGAGCTACAACTTTCATGTAGACCACTTTTACTATAGAGGAACTTACATATTTTTAATATTTAATTTAAAAATAGACCAGTAATGGGATAGAAATTTAAATAACAGGAATTAATAAATTCAGATCTGGCACAGATCTTAAAGCAGATCGGGCGGCTCCTGCGTTTCTTCTTCCTCCAGCCAACGACTGCGATTAGCCCGATCCGGAGCTCTTCCAAGTTGATTTCCCGGCCACCCATCCACCTCCCTGGCCGGCCACCACCGCCACCACCTTCATTAAGGTGGGGGCTATCGCCGGGATGCGGCACGGCCGCCGGAGGAGCGGATTCCGGCGAACCCGAGGGGTTGAAAAACCATGGAAATTTCTGAAAATCTTCTCTCCAATCGGGCTCAATTGAGCCTGATTTCTTTCCTAAATGATCTAAGGATCTAACTCACGAAGAGAGGAGTAGAGGAGGACCTTTTGGGAGAGCTGGAGGTGGGCCGATCGTCGGAAGGCCATGGATGGATCTTGAGCTCAGCGGGTGATGAGCCCTGTTTGCAGGAGTGTCTTATCAAGGTTACGGGTTCGAAACCCCGTGACAACAACCTACCGCTGCTGAGAAATAGGCGCGGAGATTTGGTTAGGGTGTACAGCCTGCAGGCCTTGTAGATTCTGGCTGTACCACTCGTGGTGCCAGGTTGCCTTCCTGGGCTGCGTGGTGGGCCGGGCAGCGCTGTACTCCTAGCGGGCCAGGTCGTTACAAAAAGTGCACTTTTTTTGAACTCACCCGCAACCTTAATGTTACTTCAGAATGTTTTAAACTCGACCCACGTAGTGATGGGGGCATGCCTAAATTGAACCAATATCTCTCTAATTGTACCCACCAAACAAGTGTATGCAGATCCCTTTAACCTAAGAGTAGCATATTCAACTTGTTTAGCTTGGGGCAATTGCTTCCAATCTAGGAAACGATCCATCATATCACACCACTCTAAACAACTCTTGTTTTCTAACCGCCTTTCAAAGTCACCCACATCTAACTCGACTCTCATGCCTCAACATGGTTGGTTATGGGGTTCAAGTTTGGGGTGTGCACGTTCTAGTGGCCTAGGGTTAGGATCTACTTCGATCACTTGGACAGGTATTTGATTTAGGTGCAATATGTCTTCTATGATGTTGACCTGATGTGCGTAATTCGTTCACTACGTAACCAAGATCCTCTGGATGGTGAGATTGTCGACTGATTTCATTAAGGGTCTGTTTGGCTCAGATTATTGAGAGATGCACACCGCAGCTTCTCAAAAATTTGCGCCAAACAAAAATACGCGCCCTCTACTCCCATAGCAGAAAGCCGCTGAAGCCCTAAAAATCCCCCAAATCGCGATTTTCCGCACGACGAGCTGCTTCCGAAACTTTTACACATCTCACTGCCACGTTGTTTTCCTTGCGCGACTCCGGCAAAGGAGCATCATCGATCTATCTCCCGTCGATATCACGTCCATATCCCGTTCATACTCCAATAAATCACTGAGGAGATCTCTCGTCCATCTCCGCCTGTCCGACAACATTGATCTTCTTCCTAGAGTTTCGGCTCTTGTCATCGATCTCCCATCCAGACTCCGACGACACACCGAGCACCTCCTTTCGTCGGTCTAACCACAGTAATCTTCTTGCTAGCCCAAGTGCAGGTGTCATAGTCTCAGTCAGGTTTGTTCATAGATTAGCATTGTGTGGATTTGCTTGCCCAAGTTCATGTATTTTCATGTTCGTTTTGATAAATGTGTTATGTTTCCAGTGATCATGCTATTACTGTGTTTCTAGATGGGTAAATAAAAAATAGTTGGTGTTTCAGCCTCATGGGAGAATGCCCAAGTTCATGTATTTTGTGATATTTGTATCCGAGAAATTGACTTGGGAAATTTTCCAACCACTCACTTCAGCAAAGAGGGTTGGAAAATCGTAATAGATAATTTCAAAGCACGCACGAGATTAACATATGATCGGGCACAACTAAAAAATAAATGGGACCAACTAAAGAGGGACTGAAAGCTATGGCGTGATCTAAAAAGAGGGAAGACTGGATTAGGGTGGAATCCAATTGAAAAGACCACTGATGCCTCAGATGAATGGTGGAAAGAAAAAATAGAGGTTAGAAGAACTATTTGTTAAATAATGTTAATGTTGTTAATGTTTTTTTAATTAACTTATATCTTTTCTTTCACATGTTGCCCGCCGCCAAAAAAATTCAATTCATAGGAATTGCTCCAGATCTTGAGGAGAAACTTGATCGAATGTTTAGCCAGGTTGTTGCTAATGGTAGGAATGTATGGATCCCGTCTACGGGAGCTATGCCACCTGCATTTAATCAACATGACCATATTTCCAATAATATTGGGTCAAGCGATGAGATCATGTTGTAGAGGATTTAACTACTCCACCACCTGCTTCTGATGATATCTGTTCTAGTGGGCCGAAGGATCCGAATATTAGTACAAGTTCTCAAGGTTCTAAGAGATCACGCAATGGGAGGAGCTTCAAATACAAGGGTAAAAAACAAATAATGGAATCACGTATTGAGAAGCTAGTGGAGTCTTCCAAAAGTGTTTCTAGTTCTTTCTTTCTGCCCGCAAAACCACCAAATGTATATTCGTTGAATGAAGCATTGGACGAGCTTGAGAAATATCCAGAGATTTATGAAGACAAAATGTTTTATGATTGGGCTACACTTTTCCTAATGACGATAATCAACAAAGCTACATTTATGGGCATTCCAAGTGATAAAAGGTTGGAGTGGCTAAAAAATCGCTCCATGCACAGCAGCTCTTGAATAGCATGTGAACTATCTTATATGTTTTACAAACATATATGCATTTTTTTATGTTTAAGTTATTGTATTCTCGTATATGCACTATCTTATATGTTTTGCAAACTCATATGCAGTTTATATATAATGGAATCACATTTTGTTTCTATGTTTAACTTATTGTATGTTTTACTATCTTATATGCTATTTACCTCTTTGGATTATAAAAAAGTAGTATGTTTGTTGTGATTATAGGTAGTTTGCAATGACGGATGATAATGAAGAATTTACCCTTGATGATGACGAGCAAATTTCAGTTGTTGATTTTGATCGATAACGCTGTTTTGTATTGTTCAACAATATAGTTACCTCGTCAGTGATTGTAATTTCTGAATACATGTTGGCATACAATGACAAAATACCATGCATGACATCTACACATATGGGAGATAAGTGGGTTGGTGAGTTGTTAACTGGTCATCCAATGAGGTTTCACATTGCATTCAGGATGTCACCTCAAATATTCACAGATTTGTTATATCTACTTCAAACATCTTATGGATTACAAGGCTCGCAAAGAATAACTGCAAGAGAGGTATTGGCTATTACCATATATAGCGTTGAAATAGAAAATTCGGTCTCGTGGATTTCACCCTTGGGGAAGGGGTGGTCGTGCACCTACTTCTCTCCTGCAAGCAAAATGACAAAAAGAAAAGGGGATTGACCCAAGGGCTCGGCGCGGAGGTCCCACCACACTCCCGGAAGATCTTAGAGCGCTTTCCCTCCCTAGCCAAGAGCCGAGCTAAGGCAACCTCAGAAAGCGCTAGAAGACTGGAAGACAAGTGAGCATGCCTTCTGAGGTACCCCTTGGGTCCTATTTATAGATTTCTGAAAACGGCCTGCAAATAGCCAACCTCCGTTGTGCCAAACAGCTATGTGCAGCCCAACTGGGTCTGCCAACAGCGCAACTCCGCTGTTCTAACTGACTCTGGGTAGGCCAACGGGGGCAAAATGGTAAAAACACATTACAGATGGCTGGACGAGTAGTCCCTGAGATCTCTACTCACCTTGGGCGGCGAGTGCTCGATGGAACTGACACTCGCCGCCTTCCCTCGAACCTTGGCGAGTACGAGCCCGGCTGGCCCTGCTCGCTTGCCACTTGTAGAGCTCCCCTGAGGCGAGTGCAAGCCGGCCCGTCCTACTCGCCCCTTGCTTACTCCACCTCGGATCCATTTTTACTTACTACATGGGAACAAAGGGCGCCGACAGGGTGGGCTTCACTCAATGCTAAGGCTGGGGGGAATCTTTTGGTGGGGTCCACCATCGTCTATATATATGCACCTGCGTACCTGTGTGACCTTTGCCCTTCTCTTTGTTCTAAACTTGCCGAGATGCCTATCCCCAAGGAGATCCAAGAGAGGCTTGTCAGAGCTCGCAAGGTTTCCTCCACTCGCGTTGCCAACTTGACCGCAGTTCCTCCTACCATCCGGAGGGTGGCCTGGCAGAAGACAATCCAGCTAAGCGGGCGAAGCCATTGTCCCAAGCGGCCGAGCTTATCTTTCACGACTTGAAATCTACCCTGGATCCCGAGGCCGGCTCCTCTACTCTGCCCGCCCCTGAGAAGGAGAAAAACATCGTCGACCTCTGTGTTGAAACCAGAAATCTGGTCTCTCGTGGAGTTCGGGGTCCCAAAAGAGGGGTGACCTCACACCTACTACACTCGGATGAACGTCACAGACCGAAGACTTGGGAAACTAGGAACAGACCCTCGGCTCTAGCGCGGAGGTCCCACCTCACACCCGGAAGGCTACCTGAGCACTTCCCCTCTCTAGCCAATGCTCGAGCTAGGGTGCCTTGGAGGAGCCCTCTCTACTCTACCAAGGAGGAACTAAGGGAGGAGGAAGCCAAAAAAGATCCTCCCCAAAGGCACCCAAGGGGGTCTATTTATAGTTTTCCAAAACCCCATGGACCAAAATGACCGAGATACCCTCACGCCCAATAAGCCTTGGGCCAATAGGAAACGCCCACGTCGGGGGGCAGAGGGGTAAAACGCCCCCAAAGGCACAGCGGTAAAAGCACGCCGCCAACGCCCCGCCCCCAAACATCCGAGACGGCTCCACGCCGCCGGGCAGGCCGCGAGCAGGCCGCTCGGGCGAGGGCCAGGCCGCGGCCGCCTCGCCCGCGAGCAGGCCGCTCAGGCGAGAGCCAGGCCGCTGGTCGTCTCGCCCGCGAGCAGGCCGCTCGGGCGAGACCGGCCGCTGGCCGTCTCGCCCGCGAGCAGGCCGCCTGGGCGAGAGCCAGGCCGCGGCCGCCTCGCCCGCGAGCAGGCCGCTCGGGCGAGACCGGCCGCTGGCCGTCTCGCCCGCGAGCAGGCCGCCCGGGCGAGAGCCAGGCCGCGGCCGCCTCGCCCGCGAGCAGGCCGCTCGGGCGAGACCGGCCGCTGGCCGTCTCGCCCGCGAGCAGGCCGCTCGGGCGAGACCGGCCGCGGGTCGTCTCGCCCGCGAGCAGGCCGCTCGGCGAGAGCCAGGCCGCGACTGCCTCGCCTGCCCCTACCACGGTCTCAACAGGCCGGGCAGGTGCTAGCCAACTTGTCGCACCCGCCCCCAACAAAGGAGCCAATGGGGGAGCCAATTTTTCCTCCCCCTAATAGTATGTTTCCAAGCCAGAGCCAAAATTGGCCACCGAGAGTGCAAAATCTCTAAAAAGCTTAAAAACGGGTTTGCCTTGTTTGGGGCTCACTCTTCGCGAATACGGGGTTGTACACAATCCCCGCTCTTTTCGAGGTTGGCACAAGCTCGGAAAGAAACATCCAGCCCGACGTATTCGCGGAGGGTAACTTCCCCTCGGGTCAACCTGCCATGCCAGCTATGGGAGCCTGGGTGGCGAGACGGTCTCGGGGTGCAAACACTTAGCCTCCCCCGAGGGGTCAACCTGTCAAGCCAGCTAATGGGAGCCTGGGTGACGAGACGGCCTCAGGGTGCAAACACTTAGCCTCCCCCGAGGGGTCAACCTGTCAAGCCAGCTAATGGGAGCCTGGGTGACGAGACGGTCTCGGGGTGCAAACACTTAGCCTCCCCCGAGGGGTCAACCTGTCAAGCCAGCTAATGGGAGCCTGAGTGACGAGACGGCCTCGGGGTGCAAACACTTAGCCTCCCCGAGGGGTCAACCTGTCAAGCCAGCTAATGGGAGCCTGGGTGACGAGACGACCTCGGGGTGCAAACACTTAGCCTCCCCGAGGGGTCAACCTGTCAAGCCAGCTAATGAGAGCCTGGGTGACGAGACGGCCTCGGGGTGCAAACACTTAGCCTCCACGAGAGGAACCACCGACCATGTCAGCTAGTGGGAGCCTGACAGCGGGACCACCTCGGAGCAAAGGGACTTATCCTCCACGAGAGGTACCACCGACCCTGCCAGCTAGTGGGAGCCTGACAGCGGGACCACCTCGGAGCAAAGGACTTGGGCTACCACGAGAGATCAACCTACCCAGCCAGCTAGTGGGAGCCTGGCGGCAGAATCGTCATCAGAGCAAAGGACTAAGGCTACCACGAGAGATCAACCTACCCAGCCAGCTAGTGGGAGCCTGGCGGCGGAATCGTCATCGGAGCAAAGGACTAAGGCTACCACGAGAGATCAACCTACCCAGCCAGCTAGTGGGAGCCTGGCGGCGGAATCGTCATCGGAGCAAAGGACTAAGGCTACCACGAGAGATCAACCTACCCAGCCAGCTAGTGGGAGCCTGGCGGCGGAATCGTCATCGGAGCAAAGGACTAAGGCCACCACGAGAGATCAACCTACCCAGCCAGCTAGTGAGAGCCTGGCGGCGGAATCATCATCGGAGCAAAGGACTAAGGCTACCACGAGAGATCAACCTACCCAGCCAGCTAGTGGGAGCCTGACGGCGGAATCATCATCGAAGCAAAGGACTTGGGCTACCACGAGAGATCAACCTACCCAGCCAGCTAGTGGGAGCCTGGCGGCGGAATCATCATCGGAGCAAAGGACTTGGGCGACCACGAGAGATCAACCTACCCAGCCAGCTAGTGGGAGCCTGGCGGCGGAATCATCATCGGAGCAAAGGACTAAGGCTACCACGAGAGATCAACCTACCCAGTCAGCTAGTGGGAGCCTGGCGGCGGAATCATCATCGGAGCAAAGGACTAAGGCTACCACGAGAGATCAACCTACCCAGCCAGCTAGTGGGAGCCTGGTGGCGGAATCATCATCGGAGCAAAGGACTTAGGCTACACAATCAAACCTTGCCAAATCCTACATCCTCAAACGGGGAAAAAAGATGGGTTACATGATCCCCCCGACTCGGTTGGTCGGGGGTTAGACTCATTACAAGACAATATACATACAGGACTCTGCCGGAGCGAGGCTTCCTCAGGGGGTCTGGGCCCGGTAGTCGCCACCCGCTTCCTCCTCGCCGGACACTTCCATCCTGCTCAGGCTCTCCATGACCTTCTCCATCTCCTCTGCCTTGGCCAACCAAGAGATGGTGTTGACGGCCGTGACGTAGCACTGCCTTGCCATCCTGGAGTCTCCCTTGACTCTGACCTGGACCCCTCCTGAGCTGAACTTGAGGCATTGGTGGAATGAAGACGGCACGCAACGGAAGGCGCTGATGAGGGGTCTTCCAAAGATGGCGTTGTAGCTGCTTGGAGCGTCAACAATGACGAACCGGCAGTTCCTCGAGACTCCTCCCAATTTTACTTGGAGTCCAACTCCACCCTCCACCTCCTTCCTCTCCTCTGAAAATCCGAACAGGGGTCCGTCCGAGGCCAACACCCTCCTTGGCTCCACCTTCATCTCCTCGAACGCCTTCTTCAAAACGACGTTGATGGAGCTTCCGTTGTCAACCAGGATCCGGGAGACGGTGTAGCCTTCGATGGCTGTCTGGATGACCAGCGCATCACAGAATGGATCCTCATGATCCGGCAGGTCCTTCACCGAGAAGGTGATCTTTTCATCTGGGGGCGGGGTCTGGGAGGTTGAGGCGACGCTCCTTCTGTACATGACATGGAGGCTTGCCTTTCGGGTGGCCTCAACCCCTACTCCACCGTGGATCACTCCTATACCGCCTCGGGTTCCCACGTCGACCCGGTCCTCGCATATATCATCACCTCCTTCTCCGGGTAGAACCTCTTCTACCCGCACCGGCGGCTGCGGCTGGGCAGGGCCTCTCGCCCCCCTCACTTCCAAGAACTCGGGGCAGGTAGCTGTGGCGTGCCCCTCCACCTGGTGGAAGTCGCAGTACGGTAGCGCTCCTCCCCTTTTTCGGCGGGCTGGACGCTCTCTCCTGTTACCTCTTCCCCCTCCTATCGCCAAGGCTTGCTGTGGCGGGGGTAAGAGTTGCCTTGGGGCCTGCCTCTGGAAGTTGAACCTCCCTTGGCCCCCGTGGAAGTTCCCCCTCCTTGGATGAGAGCTCTTCCTGGACCTTGGGCAGGTCCTCCCTGTTGCCTCCAGCCTGGTTCCGGACCCTCCTGTCCTTGGAACCCCTGAGCTCTCTGCTCCTCTCTCCTTCTTCCTTCCTGATGCCTCGAGCCACCCTGCTCCTTTGACTCCACCTCCGTCAACTTCGCCAGCTTCTTGACAAATGCCGGGTTGGCTGCCTCCATGGCAATCTCCTCTGCCGCCCTTTCCATCAGCTCCTCGAAGGAAAGGGGGGCCTTCCGGGTCAAGCCCATCTTGAAGAAGCCTTCCTTCAGCCCAACGGTGAAGGCCATCTGGAGAGCATACCCTGGCATCTCCTGGACCTCCAAGATCTCCTCTTGGAACCTGTCTACGTAGCGGGCCAGCGACTCCTCGGCCCCCTGCCTTATCAAGAAGATGGACTCAGGACTCCTCTTCCGCTTCTTGGAGGTGGAGAAGCGGAGCTGGAAGCTTCGGCTCAAGTCCTCGAACCCATAGATCGACCTCGGAGGGAGTTGATGGAACCAGTCCCTTGCCTTCTCCTTCAGCGTCATCGCAAAGAGGCGACACTTGAAGGCATTCGTCATCGGCCTGATGGAGACCGCATCCTCGAACCACTGCAGATGCTGGACGGGGTCATCCTTCCCCGTATAGTAAGCCATGTCCGGCTCTCTGAACCCCTCGGGAACGGGAGCTGAGATGATCAGCTCGCTGAAGGGTGACCCCTTAAGGGGTGGTCTCGCCACCTCCACTCGCGTGACCTGCTCGCCTGGGAGGTTGGCACTTGCCGGGCTGGAGAACAGCTCCCGGCCGGTGAGGTCTCGCTCGACCCCATCTCCCATTCTCTCCTTCCCTGGTCTTCTTCCCGGTGCACTTCCTTCTCCCCCTCCTGGGGTCATCTCGCCTAGACCCCTGGGAGTCGACTCGTCGAGGGGGGGAGCTAGCTCTTGGGGGGTCGGGGTGGAGCTGCCACCCTGAGGAGCAATGCTTCGCAGCATCTCCATGATGCCCTGGATGGAGGCCATGAACTCTTGCCTCCCCACAAAGGGTCCCGAGCTAGGGAGCTCGCCGAGATCATCACTACCTCCCTCACATCCAGTCATGACTCTCTCCCGAGATCTTCTGTGCTGGTCACTCTCCACGCTCACCGCACCAAAATGTTGAAACCAGAAACCTGGTCTCTCGTGGAGTTCGGGGTCCCAAAAGAGGGGTGACCTCACACCTACTACACTCGGATGAACGTCACGGACCGAAGACTTGGGAAACTAGGAACAGACCCTCGGCTCTAGCGCGGAGGTCCCACCTCACACCCAGAAGGCTACCTGAGCACTTCCCCTCCCTAGCCAATGCTCGAGCTAGGGTGCCTTGGAGGTGTCATCTCTACTCTACCAAGGAGGAACTAAGGGAGGAGGAAGCCAAAAAAGATCCTCCCCAAAGGCACCCAAGGGGGTCTATTTATAGTTTTCCAAAACCCCATGGACCAAAATGACCGAGATACCCTCACGCCCAATAAGCCTTGGGCCAATAGGAAACGCCCACGTCGGGGGGCAGAGGGGTAAAACGCCCCCAAGGGCATAGCGGTAAAAGCACGCCACCAACGCCCCGCCCCCAAACATCCGAGACGGCTCCAGGCCGCCGGGTAGGCCGCGAGCAGGCCGCTCGGGCGAGGGCCAGGCCGCGGCCGCCTCGCCCGCGAGCAGGCCGCTCGGGCGAGAGCCAGGCCGCTGGCCGTCTCGCCCGCGAGCAGGCCGCTCGGGCGAGACCGGCCGCTGGCCGTCTCGCCCGCGAGCAGGCCGCCCGGGCGAGAGCCAGGTCGCGGCTGCCTCGCCCGCGAGCAAGCCGCTCGGGCGAGACCGGCCGCTGGCCGTCTCGCCCGCGAGCAGGCCGCCCGGGCGAGAGCCAGGCCGCGGCCGCCTCGCCCGCGAGCAGGCCGCTCGGGCGAGACCGGCCGCTGGCCGTCTCGCCCGCGAGCCGGCCGCTCGGGCGAGACCGGCCGCTGGCCATCTCGCCCGCGAGCAGGCCGCTCGGGCGAGAGCCAGGCCGCAGCTGCCTCGCCTGCCCCTACCACGGTCTCAACAGGCCGGAGCGAGTGCTAGCCAACTTGTCGCACCCGCCCCCTAACAAAGGAGCCAATGGGGGAGCCAATTTTTCCTCCCCCTAATAGTATGTTTCCAAGCCATATCAAAAATTGGCCACCGAGAGTGCAAAATCTCCAAAAAGCTTAAAAACGGGTTTGCCTTGTTTGGGGCCCACTCTTCGCGAATACGGGGTTGTACACTCTGCACTGATCTGGACAACCGACGGGGTGATGGCGAGGTCTCCTCGCCGCGAGCTAAGACCCCCCCCCCCTGATGACCCACGGTTTAAAACTCCGAAGACTCATCCACGCGACCTGTCACCCCCTTTTGGGACCCTAGGGCTGACTCGCAGAGGCCGAATTTTCCAGCCCGCATCCTCTCCTCTCAGCAACTTGCCGGGACTATGGGAGGAGGCGTCGAGGCCTTCCCCGTGTCGGGCTTCAACCTCCTCCAGCCAAGAACACACCCTCCGGGCCGCGACAAGAATTTGAGGCTGTCCCCACCCCGCACTTTCTTTGGGGTGCCGAGCTCGTCAGGCAAACTGACCTTCAGCGGCTCTTATCTCGTACTTTTCCTGTGGTACTCGCCTTTCATACTAATGTTTAACTGTCTTTGCAGCTCTTCCCAGTCAATCTGAGGCTGACGAATCCTCAGGGCCAACCCGCTACTCGCCCCTCCCTTCTCCAAGCTCGCTAGACTCCTTTTTGGGTTCTGAAGTGGAGAACGACGAGCTAACGAGGAGGGGGATCAGGATCTTCAAGAAGCTGGTGCGCGGGGTGCGCAAGGTACAGGAGGACCATGAGGCATTGCAGCATGACTACGTGTGTCTCGCTGACGAGGTGAGGAGCAGCCCGACAGGCAAGGTGACGTCCCCTTCTTGGCTCTTGGAGGAGATCGATGAGAGTCTTCAGGTCGCCCAGAGGAACTTGGGGCGTATTCACGAGCTCCACCACTCGCAGCGACCTGCGGTGAAGGAGACGTGAGGCCGGGGTAGATAGAAATGGCTCCATTACTGAGCCTACCGGCACTCGCCTCTTGCCCCCTTAGCCCGCGTATGTATTGAACTTGTTGCCTTTTTCTTCTGCATATGATTTCATTGAACAATATTCTCCCGCTGGTCTGTAATAACTTAGAATATTTTTTATATTTCACTACTCGCTATTCGAATATACTATCCTTTAGGTTCAGTTCGGTATGTGATGGGACATATCTCAGAAGTCGGCAAGCGACTCAGGCGAGCTGGACTGATCGGTCGGCTTGGCCTTGGACTTCTTTTTCTATAAATAGGCCCCCTCACCAACCCCAGCCTACCGTATTTATTGCTTTCGTACCCCCTTTTCTCACCTTCTCTCTTTTCAGTACTCGTGCCCTAATCTTCCTGCAAGCATGGGTAAGAATAACCCTGATGCTGATGGCCACTCCAAATATGCACAGCACTTCGCCGACTACTACTTCTTCGAGGGGAATACGAACGAGGGGGAGTTCACGGAGCTCATTGCCGACTACGTGTCCCCCGGCTTGGCCGAAAGTCCGCCAGATCCTGAAGTACTACAACGCGGTGCCTGCGCAGCTCAACTCGAACGCCATCGCCATGATGGTGGCGTTCGCATGCTTCCTCCGCAGGGAGCGAATAGAGTTCAACATGACTGTCTTCCGGAAACTCTTTACCGACAAGGTGACTCCAGATGGCGTCGCCTACTTCGGGGGCTCCTTCATCAAAGTTCGCGAGATCGCGAACAAGCATCACAACTAGATGACCAAGATCATCTTCATCAAGGGTGATCTCGACAACGTCCCCTACTCGCCCCAATAGAAGGGTGAGGAGGTGTACCGACCCCCCGCCGTATCCGACAACGACACCGAGCTCCATAAATTCTTCCTCCACAAAGACTTTGAGGTCAACTTCCTCAAAAGGGGCCTCGACTCGCTCCTCCCTGTCTATCCCGGTGAAGGTATACCTCACTATATTTCTTCTTTTCGAGCTCGCCAAATCAGTAGAATTTTTCTGACCAATTTTTTTCATGCAGGGGAGCGACTGATTACTGAGAGCCCACCTTTCGCGGACTCGGGAGTATTCCCTGACCCCTCGCACGCGAGAAGGCGGTTGCAGCTGCTTGCCAAGATGAGCCGTCATCATCCAAGCCCTCATCTCGTAAGAAGTAGTCTGATCTTGCGGGGTCCAGGTCGCCTCTCCGTCAACCGTCGCAAAAGAAGTTGAAGGCGGTGGCGGTCTCTCGGGCGAGGCAACAACAACAACAACAAAAACTGAAGTACATGAACTCGCCCGAGACCTCCCCGGATGGATCGCCAGAGAGCCCACTGAAGGAGACAACAGACAAAGGGCAGGGGGAGGCGATTCCTCCGCTCCCCCTGCTGCTAAGAAGACTGCGGCCCACGAGCCGGGTCCGCCGAAGAGCCACCCCCTCTCCAGCCTTGGGGGAAGGTGGAAGGACTCGGCCGGCGAGCCTGTGGTCTAATGGGACGAGATGGCCAACCGGATCTCCGTCTCCACCCTCCATCCTTCCTGGACAGACCGCCAGCTCTCCTCAGGTCACGCCTATGCTCTTGACTTCGGCCTCTATGGGCAGGAGGATGATGAGGCCTACAAGCGTATGACCCTGCGCCAGCTTGTCCATGAGGGCCTATAAGCCCACATGCGGGCCCTGGGGCTGCACCACATGATGATCCGTCGCGGCTTCAACCTAAGCCACCTCCTACAGAAGGCTGAGCATAAGCGCGACGTTTCCCGGGACAAAGTCGCCGACCTGGCGAGGAGACTCGACATTACCGAGGATTTACTTGCCAAAGCCGCCGGCAGGTTGGTAAGTACTGGCCACCAGCGAGCTGCGGACTCGCGCCATCGGGCGGGAGGAAGAAAACATCCAGCTGTGTGCCCACGCCGCCGGGCTGGATGCTCGCGTCGGCGGGCTGGAGACAGACAATGAAAAGCTAAAGGACCGGATCAAAGGGCTCGACAGAGAGATCATCCGCCAGGCGCACACCTTCCTCCCCCTGGGTGGCAACGAGCCCCCCTTCCCGTATAAGAGGCCGAGGATCTTCGGCGAGGCCGAGGTTGCTAAACGGGTGCGGATCAACTCGATTGAATCCGCCGAATGCACCATGCAGATCATGAAGGACATGGGGGTGCTGGTGGAGGGCTGCGAGGAGATCACGGCCCGGGACCTCATGCCGAGCCTGTTCCCATCCACGCCGCCCAGCGAGAAGGAGGACAACTTCGACCTGCTCTTCGGGAAGGGCTTCAAAGATGATCCATCCGGATGAGCGGGCGAAGACCGCCAGTCTGGGGGGGGGGGTAGGCGAGAGCTGACCCGCACCCTTTTTCTTTTTCCTTTGTAATCCCCCCTTTTGTAACCTCGCCGAGGCAAGCTCTCTCTTGTGTAATCAAATTTATACTTAATGAAAAATGGACTTCTCAATCTTCTTTCTTTTGAACTCTTTCTGTGATGCACTTGACCGCGAGGTCTCCTCCTTAAAAAATCTTGTTAGGCTAGAACTTGTCGTCATAATTCATGTTAGGATTCGTACATATGAATAGACCTTAAGAGCTCCTCAGCCCTGGGCCATCCGGGAGTGGACCACTCGTCACGCTGGGCTCAGCACTCCCCAGCTCGCTCGCGAGTTGACTCTTTTCTCACCAATGTCAAGCCAAAATTGCTAAAATTTTCACAAGTAAAACTGAAGGAGGGTGGAGTGCATTGCTGGAGCTCACCTTCTTCAACGGATGCCGAGGACTCGGCTCGTCACCCCTCTACCGAGCTGAGCATGCGAGCCCTGACTCGCTTGTGAGGACTTTCTTCCCCTATCCTTATGAAAGAGGCCAATCTTTTCAAGTAACATCTAGAGAGGGTAGAACTTTCCCGAATGACATCCAGCTTTATTAGTTAGGTGAGAGCTTGACAATGAGATCTGCTCGGGGTTCGGGTAGACGCCATCGAGTGACATCCAACCCTGTCAGCTAGGCGAGTGCCTGACAGCGGGATCTGCTCGGGGTCCGGGTAGACTCTCTCGAGTGACATCCAGCCCTATCAGCTAGGTGAGAGCCTGACAGCGGGATTTGCTCGGTGTCCGGCTAGACTCTCTCGAGTGAGATCCAGCCCTGCCAGCTAGGTGAGAGTCTGGCATCGGGATTTGCTCGGAGTCCAGGTAGACTCACTCGGGTGACATCCAACCCTACCAGCTAGATGAGAGTGTGGCAGCGGGATCTGCTCAGGGTCTAAATAGACGCCATCGAGTAACATCCAACCATGTCAGCTAGGTGAGAGCCTAGTAGCGGGATCTGCTTGGGGTCCGGGTAGACACCATCGAGTGATATCCAACCCTGCTACCTATGTGAGAGCCTGGCAGCGGGATCTGCTCTGGGTCCGAGTAGACTCTCTCGAGTAACATGCAGCCCTGCCAGCTAGATGAGAGCTGACAGCGAGGTCTGCTCGGGGTCTGGGTAGACGCTCTCGAGTGACATCCAGCCCTGCCAGCTAGATGAGAGCCTGACAGCGGGATCTGCTCGGGGTATGGGTAGACGCCATCGAGTGGCATCCAGTCCTGCCAGCTAGGTGAGAGCCTGGAAGTGGGATATGCTCGGGGTCCAGGTAGACGTCATCGAGTGACATCCAGCCCTGCCAGCTAGGTGAAAGCCTGACAGTGGTATCTGCTCGGGGTCCGGGTAGACTTTCTTGAGTGACATTCAGCCCTGCCAGCTAGATGATAACCTGACAGCGAGATCTGCTCAGGGTCTGGGTAGACTCTCTCGAGTGACATCTGTTCAAACCGGAAATTCGGTCTCCTGTGGAGTTCGACCCTTGGGGAAGGGGTGACCGCACACCTACTACCCTCAAGCGAACGATCTAGGCACAAGACTAGGAACACGAGGGACAGACCCAAGGTCTCAACGTGGAGGACCCGCCGCATACCCGGAAGACTAACTAACTCTTCCACTCCCAAGCAAAGGGCTGAGCTAAGGCACCTTCGGAAGGCTCTCTTGGCTGACCGGAACATCTGAGGAGGATCTCAAGATCCACTCCTTAACTAGAGGTGCCACCTCGGGTCTATGTAAAATGTTCCCCGCCCGCCATACTATTGGCGCAAAACCGCCCAGCAACCCTACTCTACGCAGCCCTACTCTACGCAGACCCAATTGGGTCGCTAACAGCGGAACTCCGCTATTCTGAAAGGATGACAACAGGCCATCAGGGGCTTCCCGACATCTATTCCTCGGGGCCCACACGGGGGGAGCGGTTCACGAACACGCCGCTCGCCCAAGACAGGAGTAAACTACATATTCACAGAGCATCACAGATATGAAAAAATATTACAGGAATACAAATTCCATACTCAGCACGCAGGCCAGCAATATAAACAAAAAAGGCCTTCGAGGGCCGGCACGAGCTCGGGCTTAAGCCCGCCATTCCCCGCCTGGTACTGCAACACCTGTACGCCAACGTCTCGACGAGCGGCGGCCAACTAGTCATCGGTCGGCTAATATAAGCGGGCCAAACATATTGCGCACACCCCCTTTTTTGGGGCTATGGTGCGCATTCCCTGCAAGCGGCTAATAAACAACTTCCTCGGAGTCTTCTCCGGGAACCCCAGAACATCACCAATCCGGCTCACACGTCCGGATGGGCTTCACACAGCATGTCTAAACCCGTACTCATGCTTCCGGGTACTAATGCAATTAACTGCGGGGACGTACACGTCAACCCGTCGGAAAGCTCCCTTCTCCCCACCCGTTGGTGGAGAGGGGACTCCATGCAAATATGTAAAATGAGGGCTTCACCTGCCCAAGTAGAAACATCGTTACCCTTGTCGCGTGTTTGGCGGCGGGGCCGGGAGAGGAGCTCCGGGTCGATACTACTGCATGCGGCCGCGTCGGTGGTCGATCTCCATTCTAGGCCGAGCCGTGCCCCAGGCCGAGCCTTGCTCCAGGCCGAGCCTCGCTCTAGGCCGGGCCTCGCTCCAGGAGGCTGGAAAAAGAGGGAGGTCGGGGTGTGCTGCTCCAGGCGGCCGGAGAGAGAGAGAGAGAGGGAGAACGCTCGGGCCGCTGCTCTAGGCCGAGGGAGAGAGAGGCGGCCGAGGTTGTGGCTGTGCTTCGCCGGCGACGGGAGAGAGGGAGAGGGCGATGGGGCTCGGCTTTGCCGGCGACGGGAGAGAGGGAGAGGGCGATGGGGCTCGGCTTTGCCGGTGACGGGAGAGAGGGAGGTATGGCGGTCGTGCCCTAGCTTGGGCGGTGGCCGGAGAGAGAGGGGGGGGGGGGGGCGGGGTTGTTGCTGTAGACGGCCAGAGAGAGGGAGGTGCGGGGGTTGAGGGGAGGCTCCTCCTTGCTGGTGGGTGGCCGGAGTGAGAGAGGGTGGCAGGCGATTCCTGCCGCTCCAGGCCGAGGGTGAGAGAAGGGGGCGGGCGTGTTTTTCTTCCCCGAACCCTAGTGAAGGAGCCAATCCTCAAATCCAGCCTGCTGCCCCATCCCTCTCTTCCTCTCCTTTCACAATTCTTAATTCTTTTTATTTTTTCCCTTTGCTGCCCCTACCCGCACCCCCCTTCACTTCCTTTTCTCCTCCCATCTTATTTCACTTATCTAATATATATATAATATATAATATATACATATATATATATATATATTATATAATTAAACTTATATATATTAGGATATTTATATATAATATTAATATATTATAACATTAATATATATATATATATTTAAAAAGCCTATACACATGAAATCTCCGCACGCGTGCACGAGCACCCGCACGTCCTCGAACTGGGCTGCACCAACTTGTCGCCCATAACACGCCCCTAGGCTGATATCTAGGGGGGTCCCACTCGCCCGGCTACGGGGTTGTACACAATCCCCGCTCTTTTCGAGGTTGGTACAAGCTCGAAAAGAATCATCCAACCCAACGTATCCGGCGAGTGAGAGTCGACCCAAAAAAAAATTGAGAGAAACTGAAATCTGCACTTGGAACATCAATCTCTCCATGACCTTTTTGATTCTTTTGGACCACTCGATACCTGTAATGCTCTCTGCTATTGGGTTGTCCTTATACCATTACTTACAACAAGTATACAACTTCTCGTGATATCGTGAAACAACAAAGCCATATATTTTGTACCCTCTTGTACACGCGGAGCTAATCCTTTCCCCCCAGGTGTGCCTATAGGCCTGCCAGCTAGTGAGAGCCTGACAGCGAGTCTACCCGGGGCCGAGCAGCACTCGGGGTCCCTTACCCCCCAGGCGAGCCTACGGACCTGCCAGCTAGTAGGAGCTAGGCAGCGGGTCTACCCGGGGTCGAGCATCACTCGGGGTCCTGCAAAAATTCTCCAAGAACCAACCCTTTCCCCCCAGGTGTGCCTACAGCCCTGCCAGCTAATGAGAGCCTGATAGCGAGTCTACCCGGGGTCCACTACTATCACCATCAAGTGACTTCCGGCCCTGCCAGCTAGGTGAGAGTCTGACAGCGGGATCTGCTCGAGGCCTACGGATGACACCGAGTGACTTCAGGCCCTGCCAGCTAGGTGAGAGCCTGACAGCGGGATCTGCTCGGGGTCCACTACTACCGCCATCGAGTGACTTCCGGCCCTTCTAGCTAGGTGAGAGCCTGACAGCGGGATCTGCTCGAGGCCCACGGATGACACCGAGTGACTTCCGGCCCTGCCAGCTAGGTGAGAGCCTGACAACGGGATCTGCTCGGGGTCCACTACTACCGCCATCGAGTGACTTTCGGCCCTGCCAGCTAGGTGAGAGCCTGACAGCAGGATCTGCTCGAGGCCCACGGATGACACTGAGTGACTTCCGACCATGCGAGCTAGGTGAGAGCCTGACAGCGGGATCTGCTCGGGGTCCACTACTACTTGTGGACTTGACTTTGCTCGAGGTGGAGACATCCTGTTTACTTAAGAGGTGTTGGAGAGTTAATTGCACCGATGCTTTTACAAATGGAGGACACATTCTTTTCATAAGAGAGACAACCTGGAAGTCGTCAAATCGGGAAGCTGGCGTCCGAGCCTGTTCCTAATAATTCCTCCAATCGAAAGAAAGATGCAATCGGGGGGACATAGGCGGACATGCAAGGGGGGAGCTGATCTCGGCCGTCAGTGCAGAGGCTCGGTCTTACAATAGCGCTTAGAGTCCTGAGGCATCGTCCCATCATCCGAACTGGGCTTATTTAAAAGGAACGGGTTGGACGTTTCGTATCCTGATCTAATGACAAAGATCGCTTTCTGCCATGTTACTCGATGATGAGAGCTAGTGCAGAGGCTCAGTCTTACAATAGCGCTTAGAGTCCTGAGGCATCGTCCCATCATCCGAACCGGGCTTATTTAAAAGGAACAGGTTGGACGTTTCGTATCCTGATCTAATGACAAAGATCGCTTTCCGCCATGTTACTCGATGATGAGAGCTAGTGCATGGGCGACGACTAATGTTCCTGTGAGGGTCCTCTAGGACGCACTCGAGACCAACATCTTCCCTTGGGCCAAAACCTGCCCCTTTTACATGTTATCCTGCTCTCTCAATAGCAAAGGCCTTCACTTGTGATTGCTTGGAGAGATCGGCCCTTTATCAAATATGGGAGGTTAGCGTCTAAGCTCGTTCCTGATAACTCCTCTAGTCGGAGGAGAGGTGCGATCGGGAGGACATAGGCCGGCGTGCAAGGGGGGAGCTGATCTCGGCCGTCGGTGCAGAGGCTCGGTCTTACAATAGCGCTTAAAGTCCCGCGGCACCGTCCCATCGTCCGAACTAGGCCATTTAAAAGTAACGGGTTGGACGTTTGGCTTCCGGAGTCGATCGCGAGGCTAATCCTTGAAGCCCTCAGAAGCTCGAGGCGAATTGTAATAAAGAGAAAACCTGACCGCTACTGAATTACAAGGAAGAGATAACATATTACCGCTAGGGAGGGAACACTTTCAGGTCACCCCCGCTCTTAATACCTCTCAGCTACTCTCTTACTCGATCTTGAAGATAATAACCTCCAGGCTTCTCGTTGATGTAACAAGTGGGGATACACGGGTTTTCATAGGTAGAAGCGCTTCAAATAGGTGCAAATCCTACTCCAAATGCTATGTGATTCAAACAACAGCTATGAGAGGGGACAACTCTGAGTATGAGGACTTTACATACAAAGTATCAACATATGACCCTGGTCGCCACTTGGTTCCTCTTCTACAGCCATGACGCTTGCTAGAGTTCTTCTGTGCTGGTCACACTCCACGCTCACGACACCAAAATGTTGAAACCGAAAATTCGGTCTCCTGTGGAGTTCGACCCTTGGGGAAGGGGTGACCGCGCACCTACTACCCTCAAGCGAACGATCTAGGCACAAGACTAGAAACACGAGGGACAGACCCAAGGTCTCAGCGTGGAGTACCCGCCGCATACCCGGACGACTAACTAACTCTTCCACTCCCAAGCCAAGGGCTGAGCTAAGGCACCTTTGGAAGGCTCTCTTGGCCGACCGGAACATCTGAGGAGGATCTCAAGATCCACTCCTTAACTAGATGTGCCACCTCAGGTATATGTAAAATGTTCCCCGCCCGCCATACTATTGGCGCAAAACCGTCCAGCAACCCTACTCTACGCAGCCCTACTCTACGCAGCCCCAATTGGGTCGCTAACAGCGGAACTCCGCTATTCTGAAAGGATGACAACAGGCCATCAGGGGCTTCCCGGCATCTATTCCTCGGGGCCCACACGGGGGGAGCGGTTCACGAACACGCCGCTCGCCCAAGACAGGAGTAAACTACATATTCACAGAGCATCACAGATATGAAAAAATATTACAGGAATACAAATTCCATACTCAGCACGCAAGCCGACAATATAAACAAAAAAGGCCTTCGAGGGCCCGCATGAGCTCGGGCTTAAGCCCGTCATTCCCCGCCTGGTACTGCAACACCTGTACGCCAACGTCTCGACGAGCGGCGACCAACTAGTCATCGGTCGGCTAATATAAGCGGGCCAAACATATTGCGCACACCCCCTTTTTTGGGGCTATGGTGCGCATTCCCTGCAAGCGGCTAATAAACAACTTCCTCGGAGTCTTCTCCGGGAACCCCAGAACATCACCAATCCAGCTCACACGTCCGGATGGGCTTCACACAGCATGCCTAAACCCGTACTCACGCTTCCGGGTACTAATGCAATTAACTGCGGGGACGTACACGTCAACCCGTCGGAAAGCTCCCTTCTCCCCACCCGTTGGTGGAGAGGGGCCTCCATGCAAATATTTAAAATGAGGGCTTCACCTGCCCAAGTAGAAACATCGTTACCCTTGTCGCGTGCTTGGCGGCGGGGCCGGGAGAGGAGCTCCGGGTCGATCCTACTGCATGCGGCCGCGTCGGTGGTCGATCTCCACTCTAGGCCGAGCCTTGCCCCAGGCCGAGCCTTGCTCCAGGCCGAGCCTCGCTCCAGGCCGGGCCTCGCTCCAGGCGGCTGGAAAAAGAGGGAGGTCGCGGTGTGCTGCTCCAGGCGGCCGGAGAGAGAGAGAGAGAGAGGGAGAACGCTCGGGCCGCTGCTCCAGGCCGAGGGAGAGAGAGGCGGCCGGGGTTGTGACTGTGCTTCGCCGGCGACGGGAGAGAGGGAGAGTGCGATGGGGCTCGGCTTTGCCGATGACAGGAGAGGGGGAGAGGGCGATGGGGCTCGGCTTTGCCGGCGACGGGAGAGAGGGAGGTATGGCGGCCGTGCCTTAGCTTGGGCGGTGGCTGGAGAGAGAGGGGGGGTTGTTGTTGTAGACAGCCAGAGAGAGGGAGGTGCGGGGTTTGAGGGGCGGCTCCTCCTTACTGGTGGGTGGTCGAAGTGAGAGAGGGTGGCGGGCGATTCCTACCGCTCCAGGCCGAGGGTGAGAGAAGGGGGCGGGCGTGTTTTTCTTCCCCGAACCCTAGTGAGGGAGCCAATCCTCAAATCCAGCCCGCTGCCCCATCCCTCTCTTCCTCTCCTTTCTCAATTCTTAATTCTTTTTTATTTTTTTCCCTTTGCTGCCCCTACCCGCACCCCCCTTCACTTCCTTTTCTCCTCCCATCTTATTTCTCTTATCTAATATATATAATATATAATATATACATATATATATTATATAATTAAACTTATATATATTAGGATATTTATATATAATATTAATATATTATAACATTAATATATATATATTTAAAAAGCCTATACACATGAAATCTCCGCACGCGCGCACGAGCACCCGCACGTCCTCGAACTGGGCTGCACCAACTCGTCGCCCATAATACGCCCCTAGGCTGATATTTGGGGAGGGTCCCACTTGCCCGGCTACGGGGTTGTATAACATCCAGGGCTGTCAGCTAGATGAGAGCCTGACAACGGGATCTGCTTGGGGTCCGGGTAGATGCCATCGAGTGACATCCAGCCATGCCAACTAGGTGAGAGCATGGCAACGAGATCTGCTTAGGGTCTGGGTAGACTCTCTCGAGTGACATCCAGCCCTGCCAGCTAGATGAGAGCCTGGAAGCTGGATCTGCTCGGGGTCTAGGTAGACGCTCTCGATTGACATCCAGCCCTGTCAGCTAGATGAGAGCCTTGCAGCGGGATCTGCTTAGGGTTTGGGTAGACGTCATCGAGTGACATCCAACCCTGCCAGCTAGGTGA
The DNA here is from genome assembly GCA_039583875.1 of Platanthera guangdongensis. Lineage (NCBI taxonomy): Eukaryota > Viridiplantae > Streptophyta > Magnoliopsida > Asparagales > Orchidaceae > Platanthera > Platanthera guangdongensis. The sequence goes on from CM077157.1 coordinate 28,534,005, forward strand.
GAGCCTGACAACGAGATCTGCTCGGGGTCTAAGTAGACGCTCTCGAGTGACATCCAACCCTATCAGCTATACGAGAGCCTGGCAGCGGGATCTGCTTGGGGTCTGGGTAGATGCCATCGAGTGATATTCAGCCTTGCTAGCTAGATGAGAGACTGGAAGCGGGATCTGCTCGGGGTTTATGTAGATGTCATCGAGTGACATCCAGTCCTGCTAGCTAGGTGAGAGCCTGACAGCGGGATCTGCTCGGGTTCTGGGTAGACGCTCTCGAGTGACATCCAGCCTTGCTAGTTAGATGAGAGCCTGGCAACGGGATCTGATCGAGGTCTGGGTAGACGCCATAAAGTGAAATCCAGCACTGCCATCTAGGTGAGAGACTGACAGCGGGATCTGCTCGGGGTCTGGGTAGACGTCATCGAGTGACATCCAGCCCTGCCAGATAGGTGAGAGTCTGACAGCGGGATCTGCTCGGGGTCCATCAAATGAACACTTCACCCATTCACATGAATCACGACAGGAGTATTGACACATCAAGAAGTTTTATTAGAAAAAGAACATTACTTACATGGCTCAAGGGTAAAAACGTTTCAAGTCATCACCACTCCAGGTGAGACTTAGAGTCTCGCCCTCCAAATTCCAGAGGCAGTACCTTCCTGATTTTAATGTTTCTTGTACAATGTACAGACCCTCCCAGTTGGGGTTGAGCTTCCCCACAACGGCTGATCTTCCCGCGACATCCACCTTTCTCAGGACCAAGTCCCCCTCCCCGAACTGTTTGACCTTGACATGCTTGTCAAAGTACTTAGCCATTCTTCTTTTCACTTCTTCCTGCCGAATGGCGGAGAGGTCACGTAGCTCCTCCACGCTCACCGCACCAAAATGTTGAAACCGAAAATTCGGTCTCGTGAAGTTCACTCTTAGGGAATGGGTGATGGCGCACCTACTTCTTTCTTGCATGCAAAATGATAAAAAGAAAAGGGGATTGACCCAAGGGCTCGACATGGAGCTCCCACCATACACCCGGAAGATCTTAGAGCGCTTCCCCTCCCTAGCCAAGAGCATAGCTAAGGCAATCTCAGGAAGCGCTAGAAGACTGGGAGACAAGTGAGCATGCCTTCCGAGGTACCCCTTGGGTCATATTTATATATTTCTGAAAATGGTCTGCAAATAGCCAACTGCCGCTGTTCCGAACAGCTATGTGCAGCCCAACTGGGTCTGCCAACAGTGCAACTCCGCTGTTCTAACTGGCTATGGGCAGGCCAGCAGGGGCAAATGGTAAAAACACATCACAGATGGTTGGGTGAGTAGTCCCTGAGACCTTTACTCACCTGGGGCGGAGAGTGCTCGATGGAGCTGGCACTCACCGCCTTCCCCCGAACCTTGGCGAGTACGGGCCCGGCGGGCCCTGCTCGCTTGCCGCTTGCTGAGCTCTCCTGGGGCTAGTGCGAGACGGCCCGCCCTACTCGCCCTTCGCTTACTCCACCTCGGATCCATTTTTTACTTACTGCCTGGGATCAAAGGGCGCCGATTGGGCAGGCTTCACTCAACGCTAAGGAAGAACGGCGTTGAGTGTCTGGCCTGGCGAGTGCTCCTTGAAAAACTCCACTCGTCCTGGGCGGTGAGTGCTCGATAGAGCTGGCACTCGCCACCTTCTTCCTGCCTTCGGCGAGAACGGGCCTGGCTAGCCCTACTCGCCTGCTTCCTGCCAAACTCCCTAAGGCGAGTGCGAGCCGGCCCGCTCCACTCGCCTGTCTCATGTCCCTCTCCCTGGGACTTGGCCATTGGCTCCTACCAGCCCCACTCGCCGGATACATGGTTGTACATATACTTTAGCGCATAAAGGGTCAATGAGGTTGACAAGTGAGCATTTTCAGCATTCCACCGAAACTATAAGTAGGTTTTTTCGATAGGTCTGGATGCATTGACCCTCCTTGCTGCTAAAATGACAAAACCACTAGATCCGCAATTTATGAATATACCTGCAAAAATCTTAAATGATGACATATACAAGCCATATTTTAAAGATTGTATTGGAGCTATAGATGGAACTCATGTAGATGCATGTGTTCCAGTGGATAATCAAGTGCGATATATAGGACGTCATGGTACACCAACTCAAAATATAATGGCCATATGCGACTTTGATATGTGTTTTACTTATGTGGTCTCAGGATGAGAAGTTTCAGCTCATGATAGTCAGATCTTTCAACGCGTAGTTAAAGATCCAAGTTGTGAATTTCCCCACAAGCCTCCTGGTACGTAAATTTATTAGTATTCAAAATATATTACAATTTCACTTCATTTTAAAATTAATAAATTTCTTATATAGGTAAATATTATTTGGTAGATGCTGGATATCTGCTTCAACGAGGAATTTTGAAATCATATCCGGAGACTCGCTATCACATACCTGATTTTGCGAGGGGTAATCGACCGATTTCAGGATGACGTGAAATTTTCAATAATGCTCACTCATCACTTCGTAGTGTGATTGAGAGAACCTTTGGTGTCTGGAAGAAGAAGTGGGGCATACTAAGAAAGATGCCACAATACACAGTTTCAAAACAGTGTGTCATTGTGCTGGCGACAATGACCCTACATAATTTTATTCTGAGGCACCCCTCACGCGTAGATCGAGAGTTTAATGCATGTGATATGGATGCTAACTTTGTGCATCAACATGCGTATGAGCTGCGAGTTACTCATAACCGAAGATCCACAAATGTAAATCCAAACATCGATCCAGTAACAAATGAAGGAATTGGTGCTAATGAAATGTCTGCATTACGAGATTTTATAGCCGGCCAGTTACAACATGATCACAAGTACAATATTTTTTAGTAGTCAAAAAAAAAGTTAACATCAAAACCATTGATATTATATTCTTTCATTGTGTAGGTAAACATCATCGGTGTCGAAGCGAGTGGATCCAATGAAGCAACTACAAAATACGTTGAAGTTTATTTTTATAATGTCTAAACAATCTGATTATGTAATAATAAGATTTGACAAAACATTTAAAGTTCATATTCTGCTTGCAATTACTTTGTTTTCAATAAGTCACCAAACAGCTACTCTGTCAAACAGTTTTGGTAGATTCTTTGATCAAACAACACTGAAAATGCAGATCATCCGAATAGTTTCACTGATTCTCCAGTCGCTGTAAATCAGCAGATTTTCCCATCATTCTGCAAATCAGCTGCTTCTCCAGTCGCTTCAGCTGAGCCAAACATACCCTAAGTCGTGCATATGTTCGGCCAAATTTCCTAAGGTGTTCTTTAAATGATTGACTCGCTCAATTTTTAAAATAAGTTGATTTGGATTTTCTTAGAAATATGTTAATTGATTTAAGAAAACAATAATTTTAAATTCACTTTTTTTTAGAAAAAAATGTAAGATTACTCGAGTGAGTAGAATTTTTTTTTAAAATGTAGAAAATAAATTAAAGATTTCAAATTTAAAATATGATAAAGATATAAATTTTAAGGACATTTAATATTTTTTTAAAAAATAGATTATAAATTTTTTAAAAATAGAATTTTAAAAAAATTTTGTGAAATCTGGATAGCGTGATTAGGTCTAGGAGCCAATCAATGAGTTTTGATACCAAACTGATGTAATCTGCTATTAGGTTTTAAAATTACGCATTTTCTTATAATGCGGCGGGGTAGTAATTTTGAAAAAATAAACAGAGGGTCGAGTGGTCAAATCGAATTTACGTGTGCAATCAAACTCGCCGTTCTGAACTTTAAGACGAAGTTCGTTTATATCGCTGTAGTTAGTGACAGATCCAGGGGGCAAGGGGTGGTCCGGGCCGCCCAAGGATTTTCAAGTTTATATAGGTTTAATTTTTATTAATTATAAAATATAAGTTATGTATATAATATAAGTGATGAAATTTATAAATTATAAAATATAAGTTATGTATAATATATATATATATATATATATATATATATATATATATATATATATACAATTAATAACTCCTGTGAACTTATTTTCAGATCCATTTTCTCTCTCCTGAACAGAAAGAGATCGTCTCTCTCGCTTCTCTCGTCTAAGTCGTCTCCCTCTCCCCTTTTCGCTAGGGTTCGCTGAGAGACTCTTAGGAAGAGCTCTTCCCTCGATTGGTGATTTGGCGGCCTCCTTCGGCGGAATCAAAGTCGTATTGTGCTGTTTAGCGTGAATCCAGCCATCTATCGTAAGATTTGAGCGACGTCAGTTGTACGTGCTGGGTTGGGGAAATTCTGAATCAGGCTTTACCTTGAGTATTCTTCATTTTCCTTCCATAAATTTCACTATAAGTTCTTCTCTCTCTAATTTCATGGTTTGAAAACAGGGATTTATTGTGGTTTGGCTTAGGTTTGTGGTGTTATATAAGTGTATAATCCGTATTCGTCAAGGATGAGTCCTACCACACCCAGGTCAGCAGAAGTCAAGGTCAACAAGTCAAAACAGAAGTCAAAGTCAGCGCGCAAGACCGCAGAGGGCCTGAGAGAGTATGACGAGCTCCCCTCGCATACTCGGCAGGTAGGTGACTAGGCGAGATACTCGCCCAGCCCGTGCGGGTTCCCTTGGAAGGCGCCTAATCTCCAGGGGGTGGGGTATAAATATGACCCTCTCCTCCTTGGATTTGTCTATAAATAGGACCCCAGGGGTACGAGGTGAGACACTTGAAATCCTCTACAGGATACTTGCGAGCTCCCCTTTCCGGATACTAGTCGAACCTTTGGATTCCTTTTCCTTAGAAGACAAGGTCGTAATCTTGCGACTTAGTCGCCAGCTAGTCTTGCTCGTACCTAGTTCGACCACTTTTGGTTGAGAAGGGGCTGCTCTTTTCGAACATCCGGGTACGTGGTGGAGCCTTCCTGCCGCAACATCTGGGGTCTTGTTTGCCCTAGTTCTTCATCCTAGCCATCTTAGCCGTCCGACCTTACCTCTGAACTGGTAACCTTAGGCGGGTTTGATTCGAATTCTGAGGTTGAGATTTTTCTGGCTTCAACAATAAGTATATATGCTTTGAGTGTTTATGAATTGATTTTAATTTGATATAGGTTTGCTGCCAGTACAACCTGTTCGCCCTCAACTACTCAAGCCTTCACAATCTCGTTCCGCCTTATCGAATCAGGCTCCAAGGGTAACGCCTTTTCCCTCGCTATTTTTTGTGCATTACATTCAATTTCGTGCGATGAGAGTCCCCAGAGGTTCACATCATTGTGGTAGAGGACGAGGACTCCTCTAGGGCGTGAGATTGTGTCCCTAGTGTCTTCTATGTTTTGTCTGCACGTAGAGTCCCCTCCTAGGACAGGGACTCTCTCGTGTTTCAAGATTCGAACCCTTAACAGAATTAACACAACCACAAGCAAAATTTCAAACGACAATTTATGAATAAATGGATATTAAAGCAGTGAGAACGTTGTGACAAACTCTGAAATTATTAAAGTGAGTCGCATAAATAAGTTAAAGAAATTGGGAGCAAGGATATCTCACAGCTACAGGCATGTTGAAAGCGATTAAAGTGGACACCACCACTTGAGAGGAGCAAAAGCAACTTTTATATTATATCAATTGAAGGATACAGAAGTTATAAACTTGACTTCACAAAAACAACTCCACTACAAGTTATCCTCAACACAACTTCACTACACAAAGGGGCAGGCTAAAACTAGCAAAACAGTCGGCAATAACTTGCAATGAGTGCCTCTCCTTCCAATGAGTGCAAGCCACGTGGAGATATGAATCACGCTGATACAGTTTCCACTACGAATTAATAATACCCTCGTAACCCTAATTCGCCGCAACTCCTCTGTTCCGCCCGATGCCCATTTCGCGTAGCGTCATTCACTGCTTCATCCACATCCGCTGGCAAAGCATTCTGGTTGCACAATCCTCAAGTCTTCCACAGCATCCGCCGGTGACGCATTCCGCTGCCAGAATCTCCAAGCCGCTTCCGCCCTCCAGCCGCTTCCGCCGCAACTCCTCCGCCTAGAAACCCTTCGAGCAACGCATTCCACAGAGACCTATAACGAGGTAACCTCATCTTCTTTCTAAAACCATTTCTTCATTTCTTTAATCCTCCGCCAAGAACCCCTTCGAGCAGCGCATTCCACGATTTCACCTCAAGAGTTTTTTTTCGTTTCTCAGATATCTTCACTGAGATCTATTCCACTGAGTTGAATGTGATTTCTAAAATTTTTTGATTCCTACTGATGTGATTTACTTCTTTAAGTTCTTTAATCAATGTTGTCTTGTTACGGGCCGGGCAAGGCAGGCTGGGGCTCGATACCCAGTCCTCCAGGGTCGGGCGGCAGGGCTTCTCCCCGCTCCCGAACGGGCTTTTCCCCCCTCCCGTAACAGGGCCGCGGCCCATACACCCCAACCCCTTTCGGCAACCAGTATAATTGCCGCGGGTTGTTGAGGCTGGGGCTCGATACCCAGACCTCCTTGATAAAGGGATTTAAACATATCCCTCATCACCAACTGAGCCGCGGCTCAGTTGGTGATGAGGGATATGTTTAAATCCCTTTATCAAGGAGGTCTGGGTATCGAGCCCCAGCCTCAACAACCCGCGGCAATTATACTGGTTGCCGAAAGGGGTTGGGGTGTATGGGCCGCGGCCCTGTTACGGGAGGGGGGAAAAGCCCGTTCGGGAGCGGGGAGAAGCCCTGCCGCCCGACCCTGGAGGACTGGGTATCGAGCCCCAGCCTGCCTTGCCCGGCCCGTAACATAAAAGTGCACTTTTATGTTAATTTTTTTGCTAATTTTTTTGCTGGGTAAAGAGTAGTCAGCAATATGCGATAGATCCTCCCAAGTGCTGTCTTCAGGGGGAAGTCCCTCCCACTGGACAAGCCCTTGCTGCACGTTTTTTCCTTGGCGAAAAATTTCTCTAGTTGTGATAATGTCCAGTGGTTTATGTAGCGGGTTGTTCCTCCAATGGTTTTCTGGAATGACAACCGGCTGTAAACCAGGTTCCCCGATGTAAGGTTTGAGTAGAGAGACGTGGAAAACTGGATGGATTCTTGCTTCGGGAGGGAGGTCGAGTCTATATGCTGTCTTGCCGATGACCTCCAGAATTTTATAAGGGCCGTAGTATTTGAGGCCGAGCTTTTTATTATATGAGTGGCCCAACGATAGTTGTCTGTAGGGATGTAATTTAAGCAAAACCCACTGTCCCTGCTGTAGTTGGAGCTCCTTTCGTTTTTTGTCTGCATAAGTTTTCATTCGCTGTTGCGACGTATGCAGATTGGCCTTGAGCTGGTGCAGAATTTTCTCCCGCTTTGCCATGGTAGCTCCTACTGCTTCATTGGTTGTGCTCCCTGGGCTGTAAGATAATAAACCAGGGGGAGACCGACCGAACATGACTTCATAAGGGGTCATGCCGGTCGCTGAATTAAACGAGGTATTGATAAATATTCAGCAAAACTTAGATAATGTGTCCATTTCTTAGGGTTGTGGTTACAAAATATTCGTAGATATTGTTCCAGTGAGCGATTAATACGTTCTGAGAGACCGTCTGTCTGGGGATGATAGGCTGAACTATATTTCAGTGTTGTCCCCTGTAATATGAACAGTTCCCTCCAGAAATTACTAACGAATATTGTGTCCCGGTCAGAGATAATGGACTCGGGTATCCCGTGCAATTTACCCACTGTTTCCCAAAAAATCGCTGCAACTGTTGGGCCAGTTAACTTTTTAACCGGAGCAAAGTGTACAGCTCTAGAAAATCGATCTACGATGACCATTATTATTGTATACGAATTGGAATTAGGTAAGTGTGTGATAAAATCCATCGTGAGATCAGCCCATAATTTTTCTGGGGTTTTGAGGGGCCACGGCCCTGTTACGGGAGGGGGGAAAAGCCTGTTCGGGAGCGGGGAGAAGCCCTGCCGCCCGACCCTGGAGGACTGGGTATCGAGCCCCAGCCTGCCTTGCCCGGCCCGTAACATGTCTCCTTACTAACAATGCAAAAATCGTCTTAGGTTCCGTTTGGGGGATTTATTTTCACGGATCAAGCGGCTACGGCCGCATGAATGTCTGATTCATGCAGTCGTAGCCGCTTGATCGGTGAAAATAAGTCCCCTGTAACAATCTAATGTCGTTACAAGATCGCTGGGGAGATTACCGGCGTTAGAAAAGTAAGAATTGGGAAAGGCCAAGTAGAGGGGGCGGCCGGAGACGAGAGAGAGGACGAATGGCCGGGAGATAGCCGGAGATAAGAGAGGCGAAGGGGAAACGAAAGAGATGAACATCTACAAGTTTATTATTAATCTTCAATGCTCATTACAATGACAACCCCTCTTTATATAGGAAGAGGCATATGCTAGATCCATCATATTTACAAACATGCCATCCACTCCCTTACATTACATGTCATCCACTCCCTTACATTCCTACCCTGCCCATCAAACGACGACCTCGTCGTTTATTCTAAAAAAAACATAGCCATATGTAGATTTTAGGGATGTCATTTTGAACTATTTGATTGATGTTGGCGATCTCATCATTTAAGTCCACCTGGATCAATGATCCAAATGACACGCGAAATGTATATGAGAACAAAGCCCGCGTCGTCATGCAATTTGTTTATCGGTGGCTCCACTTGTGCAAACTGTATCAAAATGGTACATCCTCCTAGATCGAAGACATGAATTGTCCAAATTGTTACATGGTTGTGGAAACATATGTCATCATGTGTCATCATGAATTGTCCACGTTGATACATGAATTGCCCACGTTGAGTATTGTGAGCAGTAGGGCCCGTGATGACTTTCGGGTTGGAACGATGTTGCATCAACTTCTCCAAATGTGACAAAGCCGTGTTGTCGAAAATAACACGAACAATCGGCGCACATGACCATTCTCCAATGGTGGTGAAACCGTGTTCACTATAATTGTTGCATCAAATAGAGTAGTTGTCTTGATGGTGTCTTGTTCCTCGTCCTCCGATGGTGTTGAAACAAATGGTGGAAGTCTTTCTTCATCGGAATGGATTATTGGAGTCCGGACACAACTTGGCTCTTCAAGCGTCCCGCAATGGTCATACTCCTCGGAATACCAATTTGGCTCGGAGGCGGCGGATGAGGCGGAGGCTTCACCGGCGTGGATTATTGGAGCCCGAACACTCTTTGGCTCCCCAAGTGTCCCGCGAGAGTCATACTCCTCGGATTTGGCTTCATGACTATCAAGATTAATAGGTAATAAAGGCACGTCTATCCCGAATCGATTCCGAATAGCGACCTTGAAATGATGCCCATCATGACTGATCGTGTCATCCCGTAGAAATTCTAGGCACCACTTTGACGCCGGCTTGTCCAAATAAACCGTGGCCATGAACACATAATCAAAGGGATTGACGTTCTTATACTCGAGGAACATTTCAAACTTAGAAATCCAATCGGTAGGATCGCCCGACGCAAATCTTGGGCCCGTAACTTTGTTGGACAAAGCGTTAATCGAGTCCGAAGTTGCTAATGCGGAGCTAGGATCTTGAGTGTGAGAATTGGATTGAGGGGGCTTGAGGAAGTCGAGCTGCTTTTCCTTACTATCAGAATGTTCTTGGAGTTGAAGTGGAGGTTCAGTGGAAGGGACAAGATGTACTAAGGTTGAATTCCCAACTTCATCTGGATTCACCCGAGACAGAGCAAAATGTTCATCTTGCTGGGAAGCATAAATGAAGGAAGTGCACTGGGTTATTGTTGAAGATGGAGGCATCTGTTTTAGAGGTAAAGGCACTGCCATTTGTTGCTCCATTTTGGTGCTTGGATAGCCAATATGAGAGGATGTAGACGTTCTGAACATGAAATGCCCGTAATTCCATGAAGACATTTTGATTAAAATATTGTTCAGTGGTGGCCCTCCTATTGAGTTGTTGACGGAACTCGTGCATATGTTGTTTCGATGATTGATTACACACCATGAATTTTCTTCAAGATCTCGAGTGGACATTATGCTGGCGTGATTTGGAGTGGAGGCGCAGGAGGCGCGGCCTGATAGGTGTCAGGCTAGGTTGCCGAAGGCGCGGCCGGTGGACGAGATGCAAGACCGTCACCGGTGTGCAAGATTCTTGACCCTCACTAGATGTAGATGGCAAAGCGGCTGAAACGACAAAGCAGCGGAGGCGGCGATGCAGCGGAGGCGGCGATGCAGCGGAGGCGGCGATGCAGCGGAGGCGGCAATGCAGCGGAGGCGGGGATATCGAGTAAAGAGCAGAGTCGTTGTCCAGCTAGATGTGTGTTCTGGCGGATCGCTGAAAATCGCCAAAGAGCGGTGATGGCGGAGGATGAACAAACCGAGCACGTCCAAAGATGCTTGCTGAAGGAGAATCTCTCAAGAATGACAGAAGGACGGAGCGCTGATGGCTGTTCCGACAAGCTCTTTCACGAACGAAGAAACAGAGAGGGCTATCTTAAGTAATTTCTTAGGCTGCTGGTAGAATCTCCGTTCCTGATGATGTCCGGCTAGATCGCCAGAGGTGTGGGCTAGAGTTCGTAGTGTGACAGAGTTCGCCGGAGTCCGTACTATGTGGCTTTCGTGCTCTAAAATTTCTTGGAATTTCCTTCCGGAGGAGCGGTCGACGGAGCTGCCTGAACAAGATTTATTGCAAAGAAAGATTCGCCGAAGTAGCTGTTGGCGGAGCGGCGTGAACAAGCAGAAATGATGCAGGAGCAACAACCATGTAATGAGCCGGAGATTAAGGAGAGTTAGGTTTTTCTTCAAAACTCTTCAATCCGGCAGATTTGATGGAAGAAGCCTGGAGATGCCGATGAAGAAGCAGTTTGCAGTTTGTGATTGATTCGCAGTATCAAGGTAGACGATCAAGCCACTATGGGAGGCTTTCTTGAGCCGTATTAGCTAATGGGAATGAGTTCTTGGTGGATCTGGGAGTCAAGGAATGGCATAAAAGAACTCGGAATTTGTTGGTGAAGATGTCTCGAAGATTGTGGAATGATGAAGGTTTCCACAGAGGCGAAATAACAGTGCGTTTTTGATCGCCGGAGTGGGAGGACGGTTCTAGATCGCCGGAGATTTTGGTCGTGGGTGATGTCTCTCAACGAGAGCACCAATTGTAACGATCTAATGTCGTTACAAGATCGCCGGAGAGATTACCGGACGTTAGAAAAGTAAGAATTGGGAAAGGCCAAGTAGAGGGGGCGGCCGGAGACGAGAGAGAGGACGAATGGCCGGGAGATAGCCGGAGATAAGAGAGGCGAAGGGGAAATGAAAGAGATGAACAGCTACAAGTTTATTATTAATCTTCAATGCTCATTACAATGACAACCCCTCTTTATATAGGAAGAGGCATGTGCTAGATCCATCATATTTACAAACATGCCATCCACTCCCTTACATTACATGTCATCCACTCCCTTACATCCCCCCAAACAGAACAGTAGTCTTCCACATTGAATACGTTTACATAATGATAGTCTGTATTTCTTTTCCAGTTTCCACTACAAAAGTTATAAACTTGACTTCACAAAAACAACTCCACTACGAATTACAACTCAACATAACTCCACTACACAAACGCGCAGGCTAAAACTCGCAAAACAGTCGGCAATAACTTGCAAAATGTTGCGAACTTTTGTTTCCGCCTGGTGCCTCTCCTTTTCCTGTTCCCAGTGCTCTCCTTCCAATGAGTGCAAGTCACGTGGAGACATGAATCACGCCTCCTGCATTCCTTAATAAAAGCATCCAACATCATTACGTCATTAATAAAAGCTGCCACCATTACAGTTTCCGTCAAAGGATCCGGCCATCACCGCGGAGGAGGGTTTGCTATTTCTATCAGGGCAATGGCTGTGACTTGTTCCAAATCGTGTAGGCGCAGAGGAAGAACAATAACAGCGTCGTCGCTAGGGACAATAACAGCGTCGTCGCTAGGGATGAGGTCGGCGTCATCGCTAGGGCTGAGGTCGTCGTCGTCGCCGCCGCTAGGGCTGACGCCGTCATTGGCATTGGAGAACTCAGGTGTGTTGCGCCGCACCGGCGGATCTCCATGGGTCTCCGGGCTTCAACCTTCCACCTTTCAAGCTCCGTCCTTCTTTCAGCGGTGGCCTGCTCATCCATCTCTCTCTCTCTCTCTCACACACACACACACTCTCGCTCTCTCTCTTCCCGCCCCTCAAGCGCACCTCACTCACTCTTCATTTTGAAGCGCACCTTTGGGATAACAGCTGCAAGAAGGAAGGCCAAACCAGAAAAGGGAGACAAGGTCGGTTGTATAATTAATTGCTATCCATTTCTACTCTTTGTTTTTTTTCTTTTCTTTTCTTCCGGTGCTTTGATTCCTTAACTAATCCATATGTATTCTGGTGCATATAACTATGCTCTCGTTCACTGAACATCTTCGCCTGCAGTATACCTGGGTAGGTCTCTCACCTTCCCTCTGTATGAGGGGGTTATGATATGGAAGATAAAGCTGCAAGATCTTATGACTTGTCCGCCCTCAAATATCATATATATAAACTTCAATGTAATGTTCTAATCATAATTTCATGCCGCACTGCTCTATTTTTTTCTCTCTTCTCTACATCTTGTTTTTGATTTTAACGCTCCTCTTTTTTTTTTTTAAAAACGGCTGCGGCTGGAAAATTATCAGGAGAAGCTGGAAGAGATGAAGAACATGACAAGACAGGAATATGTAGCCCCGCCCTCTTCTTTATTAATGTTTGTGCTGTCCTGGTTACGGATAAGGAAGAGAAACGGGCAGGCTGCGTTTCTCTTCTGTCCCGGGTCTCACTCTTTTCTTTTCTGTAAGTATTCTTATAGGACTTCAATCTTTTAATTTCTATATTATCATAATTTAGGTAAACTTTCATGTATTTCGGTAAACTTTAGGTACATATAGTTTTACTCTATCATAATAGTGTGAAAAATGACAAATTTGGAAAATCTCAAATCTCATTTATGTCATATCAGCCACCTGCATTTGGGATTAGATTAACAAGCACTTTTATTAAGCATTAAGCCTGTTAAATGTAACCTCTTTTGTCCCAACTGATTTCTTCTTCATTAACCCTCATGTATTCGTTGCACTGCTCCTATAAAATCACGTACATGTAGAGCTTTTAAATTAATGAAATGAAATGAGTAAAATGGTTAACATGTAATAAAATAGATATTAAAAGCAGTAGTGGTAGCTGTGTAATCGGATAAGATAGTAGATATCTTATAGTTTAAACTACCGTATAAAACAAAATATAAAGTCAGCTGTAATGTAATATGCTTGTCTATAAAAGCATAGATTGCAGGAAGTAAATAAGATAACTGTTTTTCCCTCTAAACTACTTCATCTGTTTTCTTTTGTCAAAGCAAAATACCAGCACTGATATTAGAGCCTTCAATTCTTCAAAGAGAGTTATAATCTCTCAACTGGATTTTGATGGCATCTTCATCTACCTCTCCAATCTTCTCCCAATCCCATTCTTTAGTTCCTGTGTTCAATGGAGAAAAATACCAATACTGGTGGGTACAAGTGCGCACGGTGTTCAAATCACAAGGCTTATGGGAATTGGTGCTGCAAGGACCATGGTAACCTTAATTGACAAAGAAACAGAAATAACAGTAGCAAGAAGAGAAGAATTATTAATGAAACATGCCAAAGCTCTTATGTACAACACATATTTAACTAATGTTAATGAAAGAATTTATCAAAATTCGGAAATGAAAACAAAAGTAAAGTTATCAAAATTCGGAAATGAAAACAAAATGAGTGATTATATCGAGCAACAGTTTCAGAAACATGAAAATAAAGCTACTAAACCATGGGTAAATCCAGGTAAAGGTAAAGGAAGAAGAAAAGGACCAAGTCAAAATCAAGAAAAAATTCATGACAATCCTCTACATATTGCATCACCTGCAATAAAACAACTCATAATTCAAGAGATTGTTATTCCAAATGTAAGAGATGTAGAATACCAAATCATTCTGATAAGGATTGTTGGCACAAAGAATCCTCTCATTTTGTTGAAAAAGAGAAAGGTAAAGAAGAAATAGAAAACCTATGCTACTCCTGTTTGAAAACCGAAAGTCAGCACACTAATTTATAGTACATAGATAGTGGCTGTTCAGCCCATATGGCCTATCAAAAGGATCAATTTAAAACTTTAGATGAATCCCACAAATCTGAAGTGTATCTAGGAAATGGCAAAGCTGCAAAAATAGAAGGTAAAGGGATTATTAACATAAAAACACCTTCAGGACAAATACGACAAATTACTGATGTCCAATATGTTCCTCAACTTGCACAAAACTTGTTGTGTGTCAGACAATTATTACAAAAGGGATATCAAGTATCTTTTATTCAAAATTCCTGCCAAATAACAGAAGCAAAAACAGGGTCCCTTATAGTCTCAGCAATGATGAGTAAGAACAAAGTTTTCTCTTTGGATCTAGCAGTTGATAATACATGTACTGCTCTCACTTGTACTCAAGATCTTAGTACAAATATGCTGTGGCATCATCGACTGGGACATTTGCATTCAGAAGCAATATATATAATGAAATCAAAAGAGCTTGTATCAGGACTACCAACAATAACCAGAATTAAGGAGTTTTGTGCTAGCTGTGCTGAAAGAAAAGCCCACAAGTTACCATTTCCTCTTTCTCCTAAAGGGCGTTCAACTCATCCATTAGAGTTAATTCATGGAGATCTGTGGGGGCCAACTTCTACAAAGTTTATTGGAGGTAAATATTACTACTTCTTACTTGTAGATGATTATAACAAATACATGTGGGTGTATTTTCTAACTACAAAAGCAGAAGCTTTCAAGTATTTCAAACCTTTAAAAAGGAGGCAGAAAATCAATTTGGTCAGTCAATCAAAAGCCTTCGAACTGACAGGAGAGGAGAATTTACCTCCAAACAATTTAATGCGTTTTGTGCATCATATGGTATAAAAAGACAGCTCACAGCTCCATATTCTCCCCAACAAAATGGTGTTGTGGAAAGGAGAAATCGGACAATAGCTGAAATGGCGAGAACCATGATGCTAAATAAAGCTCTACCAAAGGAGTTTTGGGCTGAAGCTGTAAATACAGCTGTCTATATCCTTAATAGAGTTCCTTCAAAAGCCCTCCACGATTCAACTCCATATCAACAATTGTTTCAAAAACAACCATCAGTACAACATCTCAAAGTGTTTGGTTGCCCTGTATACATGCTAATACAAAAGGGGAGAGAAGAGAAAATGGATAAAAAAGGTAAAGAATGCATCTTCATTGGATATAGTGAGCAATCCAAGGCATACCGTCTGTTTGAGCCAATTGAAAAAAAATGCTAATATCACATGATGTTAGCTAATACAAAAGGGGAGAGAAGAGAAAATGGATAAAAAAAGGTAAAGAACGCATCTTCATTGGATATAGTGAGCAATCCAAGGCATACCGTCTGTTTGAGCCAATTGAAAAAAAATGCTAATATCACATGATGTTAGCTTTAATGAAATAGGTATGTGGAAATGGGACTCAGTTAAACAACAACAAGAACCTCAGAGAAGAGTGGTTGATCCATTTTTTGTTAATGAACCCTTCCAACCTCCTCTCTTTAATGAGCCACAGCCTCAGCAGTATGAAGAACCTTCATCTGACTTAAGTTCAGACACATCATTGTCCCCAAAATACAGAAGCATAGAAGATGTATATAGGACAAGTGAATTAGCTCTTACTTGTACCAGCTCAACTCCAAGCACCTTTGCTGAAGCTAACAAATTTCCAGAATGGAAGCTTGCCATGCAAGAGGAAATCAGTATGATTAATAAGCATAATACTTGGTCCTTAGTCACAAAACCACCTGAAAATCCAATAGTAGGACTAAAGTGGATATATAGATGGGACCAACTAAAGAGGACTTTGTGCACTAGGTGTACAACACATATTTAACGAGCTTCAACCCAAATCACGCCTAGAAAGGTCAGGTGAACTCAAGAGTGGCAAGATAAACACGGGGTGCCTCAGTCTTAGTACAGAGAGTAGAACCTCGCGAGTCCAAGTTCGGAATCCAGACCTCGTGAGGCTCGAACACAGCTTAATGATTAGGAGTTCGCGAGCTCAGGCTCAATGAGCTCTGGGCAAGGGCAAGTTGTATCCTGGAGACTACTGCCATACGATCCCCAGCCTCTGGCAAGCTCGCCCCGACGAGCAGTCGATCTTTTCGATTGAAGTACTCCCCCAAACTAAGAGGATCTTGGTTCATAGACTTTTAGATGTTCACTAACCACCGGTTCTGCTCATATCATTCCTAAACAGCAGGATTTCGCTGTGCGCAGACGAATTTGGGATGCTGATTACACTAACAAAAAGGCCGAGACCACTATATGCAAGCCAAAAAGGACCATTTTACCTTCGATCAAGAGTACGTTTGCCTATAAATAGATTCCAAAAGCACGTCAGAGGTAGAGACCCACCCTCCTAGAGCTCCTTTCTTTGTGAGTTCTTGCTCCTTGACATCTGAGGTATCCGAGCCCAACGTTGGCTTTAGGTGTAGAAGTTAAAAACAAAACTTCTGGGCATGTGGTGTGACCTCCTCGCTGCAGCTCGCTGGTCTGAGTGTAGACAAATCATTCCTTAATTAGCGAGGGTCGACTCCGAGCTCAGAATATCTCGGTTTAGAGATCTCAAAGGCAAGTCCAATAACCCAAACTGCCCTATCTTAGTTCGAACTTTGTTGAACTGGTATCCGTGTTTCAACATATTTGGTGCGGTGAGCGTGAACTGGAAGTTCTTACAGAAGAACTCACCCGACGGTACCATGACCGGGCGTGGGGAGCACGAAGACGACCAAGGGAACTTGCATCCGTCCAACGAGTTTGTTACATGAGGCGACTTTGCAGAGTTTATGAAATTGATGGAGAACATGGTAAAAGGTCTACTCGCTCAGTGCGGCGAATTCGTGACGTCCACTCCACTAGTCGCCGCCTCTCCTGACAAGGCGGGTCATAGCTAGTGACCCGACAAGGTGGTAGTCCACGATGTAGAAGATTTGTCATTGCAGCCGCGAGTCCTCTATGCGAGCACTCTGCCCGTAATTCCATGAAGACATTTTGATTAAAATATTGTTCAGTGGTGGCCCTCCTATTGAGTTGTTGACGGAACTCGTGCAGATGTTGTTTCGATGATTGATTACACACCATGAATTTTCTTCAAGATCTCGAGTGGACATTATGCTGGCGTGATTTGGAGTGGAGGCGCAGGAGGCGCGGCCTGATAGGTGTCAGGCTAGGTTGTCGAAGGCGCGGCCGGTGGACGAGATGCAAGACCGTCACCGGTGTGCAAGATTCTTGACCCTCACTAGATGTAGATGGCAAAGCGGCTGAAACGGCAAAGCAGCGGAGGCGGCGATGCAGCGGAGGCGGCAATGCAGCGGAGGCGGGGATATCGAGTAAAGAGCAAAGTCGTTGTCCAGCTAGATGTGTGTTCTGGCGGATCGCTGAAAATCGCCAAAGAGCGGTGATGGCGAAGGATGAACAAACCGAGCACGTCCAAAGATGCTTGCTGAAGGAGAATCTCTCAAGAATGACAGAAGGACGGAGCGCTGATGGCTGTTCCGACAAGCTCTTTCACGAACGAAGAAACAGAGAGGGCTATCTTAAGTAATTTCTTAGGCTGCTGGTAGAATCTCCGTTCCTGATGATGTCCGGCTAGATCGCCAGAGGTGTGGGCTAGAGTTCGTAGTGTGACAGAGTTCGCCGGAGTCCGTACTATGTGGCTTTCGTGCTCTAAAATTTCTTGGAATTTCCTTCCGGAGGAGCGGTCGACGGAGCTGCCTGAACAAGATTTATTGCAAAGAAAGATTCGCCGAAGTAGCTGTTGGCGGAGCGGCGTGAACAAGCAGAAATGATGCAGGAGCAACAACCATGTAATGAGCCGGAGATTAAGGAGAGTTAGGCTTTTCTTCAAAACTCTTCAATCCGGCAGATTTGATGGAAGAAGCCTGGAGATGCCGATGAAGAAGCAGTTTGCAGTTTGTGATTGAATTTCGCAGTATCAAGGTAGACGATCAAGCCACTATGAGAGGCTTTCTTGAACCGTATTAGCTAATGGGAATGAGTTCTTGGTGGATCTGGGAGTCAAGCAATGGCATAAAAGAATTCGGAATTTGTTGGTGAAGATGTCTCGAAGATTGTGGAATGATGAAGGTTTCCACAGAGGCGGAATAACAGTGCGTTTTTGATCGCCGGAGTGGGAGGACGGTTCTAGATCGCCGGAGATTTTGGTCGTGGGTGATGTCTCTCAACGAGAGCACCAATTGTAACGATCTAATGTCGTTACAAGATCGCCGGAGAGATTACCGGCGTTAGAAAAGTAAAAATTGGGAAAGGCCAAGTAGAGGGGGCGGCCGGAGACGAGAGAGAGGACGAATGGCCGGGAGATAGCCGGAGATAAGAGAGGCGAAGGGGAAATGAAAGAGATGAACAGCTACAAGTTTATTATTAATCTTCAATGCTCATTACAATGACAACCCCTCTTTATATAGGAAGAGGCATGTGCTAGATCCATCATATTTACAAACATGCCATCCACTCCCTTACATTACATGTCATCCACTCCCTTACATCCCCCCAAACAGAACAGTAGTCTTCCACATTGAATACGTTTACATAATGATAGTCTGTATTTCTTTTCCAGTTTCCACTACAAAAGTTATAAACTTGACTTCACAAAAACAACTCCACTACGAATTACAACTCAACATAACTCCACTACACAAACGCGCAGGCTAAAACTCGCAAAACAGTCGGCAATAACTTGCAAAATGTTGCGAACTTTTGTTTCCGCCTGGTGCCTCTCCTTTTCCTGTTCCCAGTGCTCTCCTTCCAATGAGTGCAAGTCACGTGGAGACATGAATCACGCCTCCTGCATTCCTTAATAAAAGCATCCAACATCATTACGTCATTAATAAAAGCTGCCACCATTACAGTTTCCGTCAAAGGATCCGGCCATCACCGCAGAGGAGGGTTTGCTATTTCTATCAGGGCAATGGCTGTGACTTGTTCCAAATCGTGTAGGCGCAGAGGAAGAACAATAACAGCGTCGTCGCTAGGGACAATAACAGCGTCGTCGCTAGGGATGAGGTCGGCGTCATCGCTAGGGCTGAGGTCGTCGCCGCCGCCGCTAGGGCTGACGCCGTCATTTGCATTGGAGAACTCAGGTGTGTTGCGCCGCACCGGCGGATCTCCATGGGTCTCCGGGCTTCAACCTTCCACCTTTCAAGCTCCGTCCTTCTTTCAGCGGTGGCCTGCTCATCCATCTCTCTCTCTCTCTCACACACACACACTCTCGCTCTCTCTCTTCCCGCCCCTCAAGCGCACCTCACTCACTCTTCATTTTGAAGCGCACCTTTGGGATAACAGCTGCAAGGTCGGTTGTATAATTAATTGCTATCCATTTCTACTCTTTGTTTTTTTTTCTTTTCTTTTCTTCCGGTGCTTTGATTCCTTAACTAATCCATATGTATTCTGGTGCATATAACTATGCTCTCGTTCACTGAACATCTTCGCCTGCAGTATACCTGGGTAGGTCTCTCACCTTCCCTCTGTATGAGGGGGTTATGATATGGAAGATAAAGCTGCAAGATCTTATGACTTGTCCGCCCTCAAATATCATATATATAAACTTCAATGTAATGTTCTAATCATAATTTCATGCCGCACTGCTCTATTTTTTTCTCTCTTCTCTACATCTTGTTTTTGATTTTAACGCTCCTCTTTTTTTTTTTTAAAAAACGGCTGCGGCTGGAAAATTATCAGGAGAAGCTGGAAGAGATGAAGAACATGACAAGACAGGAATATGTAGCCCCGCCCTCTTCTTTATTAATGTTTGTGCTGTCCTGGTTACGGATAAGGAAGAGAAACGGGCAGGCTGCGTTTCTCTTCTGTCCCGGGTCTCACTCTTTTCTTTTCTGTAAGTATTCTTATAGGACTTCAATCTTTTAATTTCTATATTATCATAATTTAGGTAAACTTTCATGTATTTCGGTAAACTTTAGGTACATATAGTTTTACTCTATCATAATAGTGTGAAAAATGACAAATTTGGAAAATCTCAAATCTCATTTATGTCATATCAGCCACCTGCATTTGGGATTAGATTAACAAGCACTTTTATTAAGCATTAAGCCTGTTAAATGTAACCTCTTTTGTCCCAACTGATTTCTTCTTCATTAACCCTCATGTATTCGTTGCACTGCTCCTATAAAATCACGTACATGTAGAGCTTTTAAATTAATGAAATGAAATGAGTAAAATGGTTAACATGTAATAAAATAGATATTAAAAGCAGTAGTGGTAGCTGTGTAATCGGATAAGATAGTAGATATCTTATAGTTTAAACTACCGTATAAAACAAAATATAAAGTCAGCTGTAATGTAATATGCTTGTCTATAAAAGCATAGATTGCAGGAAGTAAATAAGATAACTGTTTTTCCCTCTAAACTACTTCATCTGTTTTCTTTTGTCAAAGCAAAATACCAGCACTGATATTAGAGCCTTCAATTCTTCAAAGAGAGTTATAATCTCTCAACTGGATTTTGATGGCATCTTCATCTACCTCTCCAATCTTCTCCCAATCCCATTCTTTAGTTCCTGTGTTCAATGGAGAAAAATACCAATACTGGTGGGTACAAGTGCGCACGGTGTTCAAATCACAAGGCTTATGGGAATTGGTGCTGCAAGGACCATGGTAACCTTAATTGACAAAGAAACAGAAATAACAGTAGCAAGAAGAGAAGAATTATTAATGAAACATGCCAAAGCTCTTATGTACAACACATATTTAACTAATGTTAATGAAAAATTTATCAAAATTCGGAAATGAAAACAAAAGTAAAGTTATCAAAATTCGGAAATGAAAACAAAATGAGTGATTATATCGAGCAACAGTTTCAGAAACATGAAAATAAAGCTACTAAACCATGGGTAAATCCAGGTAAAGGTAAAGGAAGAAGAAAAGGACCAAGTCAAAATCAAGAAAAAATTCATGGACAATCCTCTACATATTGCATCACCTGCAATAAAACAACTCATAATTCAAGAGATTGTTATTCCAAATGTAAGAGATGTAGAATACCAAATCATTCTGATAAGGATTGTTGGCACAAAGAATCCTCTCATTTTGTTGAAAAAGAGAAAGGTAAAGAAGAAATAGAAAACCTATGCTACTCCTGTTTGAAAACCGAAAGTCAGCACACTAATTTATAGTACATAGATAGTGGCTGTTCAGCCCATATGGCCTATCAAAAGGATCAATTTAAAACTTTAGATGAATCCCACAAATCTGAAGTGTATCTAGGAAATGGCAAAGCTGCAAAAATAGAAGGTAAAGGGATTATTAACATAAAAACACCTTCAGGACAAATACGACAAATTACTGATGTCCAATATGTTCCTCAACTTGCACAAAACTTGTTGTGTGTCAGACAATTATTACAAAAGGGATATCAAGTATCTTTTATTCAAAATTCCTGCCAAATAACAGAAGCAAAAACAGGGTCCCTTATAGTCTCAGCAATGATGAGTAAGAACAAAGTTTTCTCTTTGGATCTAGCAGTTGATAATACATGTACTGCTCTCACTTGTACTCAAGATCTTAGTACAAATATGCTGTGGCATCATCGACTGGGACATTTGCATTCAGAAGCAATATATATAATGAAATCAAAAGAGCTTGTATCAGGACTACCAACAATAACCAGAATTAAGGAGTTTTGTGGTAGCTGTGCTGAAAGAAAAGCCCACAAGTTACCATTTCCTCTTTCTCCTAAAGGGCGTTCAACTCATCCATTAGAGTTAATTCATGGAGATCTGTGGGGGCCAACTTCTACAAAGTTTATTGGAGGTAAATATTACTACTTCTTACTTGTAGATGATTATAACAAATACATGTGGGTGTATTTTCTAACTACAAAAGCAGAAGCTTTCAAGTATTTCAAACCTTTAAAAAGGAGGCAGAAAATCAATTTGGTCAGTCAATCAAAAGCCTTCGAACTGACAGGAGAGGAGAATTTACCTCCAAACAATTTAATGCGTTTTGTGCATCATATGGTATAAAAAGACAGCTCACAGCTCCATATTCTCCCCAACAAAATGGTGTTGTGGAAAGGAGAAATCGGACAATAGCTGAAATGGCGAGAACCATGATGCTAAATAAAGCTCTACCAAAGGAGTTTTGGGCTGAAGCTGTAAATACAGCTGTCTATATCCTTAATAGAGTTCCTTCAAAAGCCCTCCACGATTCAACTCCATATCAACAATTATTTCAAAAACAACCATCAGTACAACATCTCAAAGTGTTTGGTTGCCCTGTATACATGCTAATACAAAAGGGGAGAGAAGAGAAAATGGATAAAAAAGGTAAAGAATGCATCTTCATTGGATATAGTGAGCAATCCAAGGCATACCGTCTGTTTGAGCCAATTGAAAAAAATGCTAATATCACATGATGTTAGCTAATACAAAAGGGGAGAGAAGAGAAAATGGATAAAAAAAGGTAAAGAACGCATCTTCATTGGATATAGTGAGCAATCCAAGGCATACCGTCTGTTTGAGCCAATTGAAAAAAAATGCTAATATCACATGATGTTAGCTTTAATGAAATAGGTATGTGGAAATGGGACTCAGTTAAACAACAACAAGAACCTCAGAGAAGAGTGGTTGATCCATTTTTTGTTAATGAACCCTTCCAACCTCCTCTCTTTAATGAGCCACAGCCTCAGCAGTATGAAGAACCTTCATCTGACTTAAGTTCAGACACATCATTGTCCCCAAAATACAGAAGCATAGAAGATGTATATAGGACAAGTGAATTAGCTCTTACTTGTACCAGCTCAACTCCAAGCACCTTTGCTGAAGCTAACAAATTTCCAGAATGGAAGCTTGCCATGCAAGAGGAAATCAGTATGATTAATAAGCATAATACTTGGTCCTTAGTCACAAAACCACCTGAAAATCCAATAGTAGGACTAAAGTGGATATATAGATGGGACCAACTAAAGAGGACTTTGTGCACTAGGTGTACAACACATATTTAACGAGCTTCAACCCAAATCACGCCTAGAAAGGTCAGGTGAACTCAAGAGTGGCAAGATAAACACGGGGTGCCTCAGTCTTAGTACAGAGAGTAGAACCTCGCGAGTCCAAGTTCGGAATCCAGACCTCGTGAGGCTCGAACACAGCTTAATGATTAGGAGTTCGCGAGCTCAGGCTCAATGAGCTCTGGGCAAGGGCAAGTTGTATCCTGGAGACTACTGCCATACGATCCCCAGCCTCTGGCAAGCTCGTCCCGACGAGCAGTCGATCTTTTCGATTGAAGTACTCCCCCAAACTAAGAGGATCTTGGTTCATAGACTTTTAGATGTTCACTAACCACCGGGTCTGCTCATATCATTCCTAAACAGCAGGATTTCGCTGTGCGCAGACGAATTTGGGATGCTGATTACACTAACAAAAAGGCCGAGACCAATATATGCAAGCCAAAAAGGACCATTTTACCTTCGATCAAGAGTACGTTTGCCTATAAATAGATTCCAAAAGCACGTCAGAGGTAGAGACCCACCCTCCTAGAGCTCCTTTCTTTGTGAGTTCTTGCTCCTTGACATCTGAGGTATCCGAGCCCAACGTTGGCTTTAGGTGTAGAAGTTAAAAACAAAACTTCTGGGCATGTGGTGGGACCTCCTCGCTGCAGCTCGCTGGTCTGAGTGTAGACAAATCATTCCTTAATTAGCGAGGGTCGACTCCGAGCTCAGAATATCTCAGTTTAGAGATCTCAAAGGCAAGACCAATAACCCAAACTGCCCTATCTTAGTTCGAACTTTGTTGAACTGGTATCCGTGTTTCAACATATTTGGTGCGGTGAGCGTGAACTGGAAGTTCGTACAGAAGAACTCACCCGACGGTACCATGACCGGGCGTGGGGAGCACGAAGACGACCAAGGGAACTTGCATCCGTCCAACGAGTTTGTTACATGAGGCGACTTTGCAGAGTTTATGAAATTGATGGAGAACATGGTAAAAGGTCTACTCGCTCAGTGCGGCGAATTCGTGACGTCCACTCCACTAGTCGCCGCCTCTCCTGACAAGGCGTCATAGCTAGTGACCCGACAAGGTGGTAGTCCACGATGTAGAAGATTTGTCATTGCAGCCGCGAGTCCTCTATGCGAGCACTCTGTCTACTTTCTTCTCTGAAGGAGAGTATGAGCGGGCTCGCCAGGGCAACCACGTTGTGCCCGCGAGTCCTTTCTGTAATGAAATTCTATTTTAAGAGGGTCGATCCCGTCCAACATTTACAGTGGTTCGAGGACATGGTCTCGATTCAGCCGATGTCGGATCCTTTTGAGTGTCGATTGTTCGCCATCACTTTTAAAGGAAAGGCTTTCATCAGCTGCCAACATGTTCGATTTACAGTTTTGAGGGCCTCCACAGAGGATTCCTGCTCTGCTTCTCCACTTCAAAGAAAAGGAGAAAGGGGCCAAAAGCTCTCTTCCTTATCAAGCAGGGACCGATGGAGCCGCTGGGGTATTATGTAGATCGCTTCTAGGAGGAGATTTTCTCGATCCAAGAAGTGTCAGGGCACACCCTCATTCTATTCTTTGGCATGGGTTTATAAGTGGGGTTCTTTAAGATTGGGCTGACAGGATCCCCCCCGCCCCCCGTGTCGTTTAAAGAGTTGATCTACCGAGCATGGCATTATATCGAGGGGGAGTCAATGAGTTGGAGATCCGTGACCACGCTAGCAAAGCTGACAGGAGAAGAGGTGATAGAGGCGGAGGAGGGAGATATGGTAGAGGCCATGAGGTGATGGGAGCCAAGAAGACAAGAGGAAGGAAGAGCTCGAGAGAAGCAGGACTGACGGGACCATGCAAAGAGATTTCATGGACCGCCTGATGTAGGGCCGCCTGAATTAGGGCTCCCCTTGGACTAACTCAGAGATAGGCAGGTGGGGGTTATCAGGGCCGACCTAGGACAAGGTTCTCTCTGAAGCATCAGGCTCATTGCTATTCTTCAGAGAGGTGGAACGGACCATGGAGGCCAAACCAAACACCTCGTCTGGAAGCCTATGCAATTGGCCGAGGCCAGAGGCACAGAGGGAGGCCCGTCAACCAAGAAGGGAACGAGAAATAAGGATGATCCTCTTTCACGACTTTCATCAATTAGAGAGTCACACTACTGCAATGTGCCCATAGTTCCTAGAGCTGAGAAGAGGAGCTGAGGAAAGAGCTCCGGTGGGGCATCAGGAGCCAAGAGGAGCGGAAGGAGGAAGGGATAAAGGTGTTGGAATGCAGGCCCCAAGGGGGGGTGCGAGGATCGAGTGGACCATGGGGTTCATGGAGGGATCTGGGTGATCCATGACGGAGTTGTGGTGGAAGAGACTAAGAAGGGAAGCCTACACACTATCTGCCGCAGGAGCGTAGCCTCCACTTTGCGAGCCCCACCACCGATAGGGGAGATCGTGTTCTCGGCTAAAGATATGTTGGCGATTGAAAATCCCTTTGATGATGCAGTGGTGATTCAAGCGGCTGTGGAGAACCTCATTGTTTCCCGCATCCTCGTCGGCAATGGAAGTTCTATTAACATCATTTTCAAGAAGGCGTTCGATGTCATGGCCGTGGAATAAAAGAGGGTCACCGCAACCGATAGTCCCCTCTGAGGTCGGAGGAGGAGTGGAGCTCCTTGTCACCCTAGGAGGAACATCCAAGAATTATCACTTCGCGATACTTGACACACTAAATAACTACAATGCTATCTTTAGGAGATCCCTTATCAATACCTTTCAATGCGTGCCTTAATCGTTCCACCAATGTCTGAAGTATAAGTTGGAGAGCCGCAGATCCGTATCAGGAGCGACCCAAAAGTGGCGAGAGAGTGTTATCTCAATGCAATCAACATGATCAGTTGAGAGGAGGCTGAGGTTATCGAATGGGTGATGAAAGAGATGGAGAGGCTGGAAGCCGCCGAGGAAGTGGAGAAAAAGGCAATTGAGGTCGAGGGAGGGAGGCCTGAAAAAGTGAAGATCTGTGGAGAACTTGCTAAGGAGCACAAGGAGAAGATCCTGGCCTGCATCCAGGCGAATGTAAACATCTTTGCAAGGAATGCAGTGGATATACAGGGCGTTGGCACAGACATCGCATGCCATCACCTCAATCTTAATCCGAAGGTCCGACCCATCCGTAAGAAGAAGAGAGAGACATTCACTTCATTGGCCGAGCCCTTCCGTGTGGAGGTGAAGAAGCTGCTAGATGCGGAGTTTGTATTTGAGATCTAGTATCCAGGCTGAGTCTCTAACATTATAATGACGAAGAATGAAAAGGGGAAGTGATGTATGTGTATTGACTTTTTCATTGCTTAATAAAGCATGCCCCAAATATTGCTACCATCTACCTAGAATCTACACGCCAGTAGATTCGACTGTTGGATTCTTTATATTGAGTTTTTTAGACGCTTTTTCTAGTTATCATCAAATACGCATGCACCCACCTAAACCACCAAGGTGGGAGTCGCGAGTGATGTTCGTGCATGGAGTATCAGGGAGATACTTGATAGGAGTCGGGTTCGTCCTAATAAGCCATTAGGGGATGCGAATCCAGCAAGCCAGCAACATCCATTTCCTCGTCACCAATAATCAGACAAAATACAAAGTCATGATCGCTGGCTTCCGTTGAGCTGGGAACTCAACCTCAAGGCTCACACAGATTCTATGGTTGTGGCCTTGTGGATTTGAGGATTGTTCGAGGTCTGGGAGCAGACACTGCAACACTATCTGATAAAGGTGAAGAAAATGGTAAGCACCTTCTGATGCAGGACGACGCATAGGGTTTACACGCCTGTCGGCTTTTTTACTAGGAAACCCTAAATGCATGCGACGAATAATTAATTTTGTCAATTTAGAGCGGCCGCAGTACTTAAAAAAAATTACGCAACTTGAATTTTGAAAGCACAAAATTACTTCTTTTTAAAAAAATGAATTTTCTTAATTAAGGTTCGATTTTAAATCCGGGGAAGGAAGTTTGCAACTTTCGTTCCGCTCCCCTTGTCGTAGCAAAACGGAAATCATGAACTACAAATACGTTTTCGTTTGGAATTCTCGACGTAGCGTTTGCTGATGAAACTCGGGCGAAAACCCGGCAAGGAGTTTATTATCCTACGAGAAAATATAGAGGCACACACAAATGAAAAGAAAGAAACAATTACCCACGGAAGAAGCGTCTTCCGTATTCGAAGTCGAGGGCGATCACGCGAGAAACTCCTCGTCACCTTCGATCTCCGCTCCGAGGTCGGCCGTTATCGCACACGGGCACCAAGGAATTGAATCTCTCCCTCACACGAGGTGGTTCCACGGAATCACTCCACAAAGTAAGGAAAACCACAAACTAACAAACCTAAAATTCACTCGTTCTCACACTAGATGCTCCACAAAATCTCTATCACTCGCGGTGGCTCCACGAAATCTCTAACGCTCAAATGGATCAAGATTCCCACAGTTGAATCAAAATCCTAATTTTCTAAATCACCTAACTGTTCATCACCTAACCTATCTCCTACAGCACACTGGCAGCAAGTTAATTACCAACAGCAAATTTAATCAAATCACTGTTCAACAGCAACATGAACCATCAATAAAATACTTTAATCAGGCAAGTTTAATTGCACTGTTCATCTTCTGGGGAAAAATTGCACACAGGAAAACCTAAAGGACTCAAACACACACATGGAAGCAGCAAACCGGGAAACTAAAATCTACTCTACAGCTCTCACATGGAGATTCAATCGCGCCTAAATTCTAATAGGAAACACACAACAACATCCATCGGAAACACAATCACACAATTTTTAACTTCAACATTCATCAATCCCCCCAAAACAGGATACAAGGGACCCCTATTTATAGGGTTACACATACAGATAAAACGAAATCAAAAAAACTGAGCCCATCACATGCGTCGTGGAAGAGACGGGCATGACAGGAGCATGGCGGAGCGGAAATGGCGGAAGCGGCAGTTGCAGAACTGCCGGGGGTTGGAGCTTTGAAGCATGTGGCGTAGGATCGTGGGCGGTAGCCATGCGGGAGTGGGGCAGCGCTGATGTCGGGGAAGCTGCGGTTGGGAGCTGTCGATCCGAGCCCTAGACTCGCGCGAATGGGGAAGATGAATAGTGCCCGCCTCGTTCTGGATCGGGAGAGGAAATGAACCGGGGGAGAGCTGTGCAGGGCCGACTGCTTTTAATGCTGAACTGATTCAGCTTTTCTATGTATATATATATATATATGTAATATATATATACTTATATATATAATTTTGTTACACATTAAGTAAACAAACAAACCGCTACGCGCGCAGGCCTGCATTACACACAAAGTCCAAACTGAAATTTTGCCAAAATATCATGCAAAATTAAAATTAAAATGCAATAAAATGATTCAGGCTGTCAGAAACCCGTTCGGGTGCGGCGTCGGGTATCATTGCGTCGACCTGACCTAGGTTGGTCTCCACCAACTCTCCCCCTCTCGAAATCACTCATCTCTGGTGAGTGCTCCGAGCAGTAGTGCGGGAGAAATCAACATCCATGCCAATGAACCAAGTATCTCTGAAAACCATCATCAGTAGTGGTCACTGTCCAATATGTGCTCGGGAACTGGAATAGAATAATCTTCTGGTGTCCAATATATGCTCAACCTGAAACTGACAGTGAAAATAGAAGGAGCTACGATGGAAGTGTCAGTGGCGGAATGAACGTCGGTATGTCCTGAATGTGGCTCCTCACTCTCACTCACCAACGCAGAAGAATCAAATGGAGGAGAAGACAATGAAAATCCTAAAGACTCATGCGAGTAATCGTACAATCAAGTCAGATTGGCTACGTTAAAAGCAGGATTTGCTCCCCAAACGGAAGGCATCTCAAGTTCATACGCATTTCCCCAAACCGATTTACTACTCGAAAGGGTCCAGTTCTACAGTAGCTAGCTTCTTTACGGCACTAGAAGGTAACCGTTCCGGATCTAGCTGAACCATAATCAAGTCATTTATTTTAAAACTAGTAGCTCTTTTATGCTTTTGTTTTCAAATTGAGTTGCATAAAAATCATAAATACAATGCAATTTCCGCTCAAAAACCTTTTATGCAAATCATGCAAATGTTATAAATGAACTACTAATGCGACTGACGCCACTAACTGATGGTCTCAGATACTAAGAGCAACTCTTGAAAGTGGTACATGATCAGGAGGCTCAGAGGGTGGATCATAAAAGAACTCATCGCAAATACGATGGTCAGCAAGTGGTGCGTCCCATAACTCATGTAGAGTGCGAGTCACCAGACGGTTATGCTCAAGCACTATCGACATCAAGTGAGACAATGGAGCAGATATCCATGTCTTAAAACTTGCAAGTGTACTATTCAAATAGAGCTCATTCACATAAGAACGAGGTGGCTCATCTGGAGGCTCCATAGGTGGGTCGTCAAATGACTCATCGGTCGAGTGATGGTCCTCCAGAAATGAACCATCAGAATTGATCATACTCCCAGATAGGGTAGAAGTGACTATCTCGTGATCACTACCAAGCTCTCGGCTCTCGATCGTAATGTCACTCGGTGCGCCATCAGGTGTGGTGATGTGGCTCGAAGCGTCATCGAGTGTGGTGGGGTGACTCGATGCGCCACTAGGTGAAGTGTGCAGGGAATCTACACTCAACAGAGAGCTAGTCGATATCGAATCAAGGGAGGGTTCACTAAGTGGAGCAGACTCACATGTGGGTTGACTCCACACATCCTGTACTAGAACATCAGACAGAGTGGGTGACGTCTCACTGCTTTGGGCAGTGGAATGCCCATGCTGGCCCCTATTGTCTATCGTCATGGTCACCTTTGGAACACTCGGGGGATCACTAGATGTGATGTACTCTGGTCGATAGTGACCTCTATGGGTGTTTTGAGGGTCGTCATGATGATCGTCCATAACATAATCATGTCGTGCTCGTGGATGATCATGTATCCTACGAACGTACGGTGAAGGTCGCACATATGCAGTCTCAGATTACTCATATAAAGGAGACGTGTAGTATCGATAACTAGAGGGATACTGAATTCTATCCTCATAATAAGGTGTCGAGGGACTACTAGGATCCATTCGGGTACGAGGATAATAACGATGATAGTCATCATACTGACCGTCTCTAGCATAATGCGAACGTGTTGGTGGGTCAACACGTTCTCTGGAAGTGGTATACGGTGATCGAGTATAATCATCGAAGTGTCGTAACGATCTCTGTGATGGAGTACCATAGGAGTGGGTATAAGTGAAGTCGTGATCCTCAAATAAAGGATTTCTCCTAAAGGTAAACCTTTCCACGTAGTAATGTGGAACATCATAATGTGCGCGGACCGAATGCTCATCTCGAATTTGAGGCGACATTGACGCTCGAGGGGGTATTTCTAATCTACTCACCCTACCTCTAAGGTGTGCTAACCTTTCACGCAACTGACATGTATTCTCAGTTAAGGTCGTCAGTTGGCGGGCGAAAAATATAAACCACTGGGGCGGTTGATTCCCTTCGTGTCCACGACTCGGATGACCACGTTCAACTTGACGCATTCTATCACTATGCCGATGCATGCGGACAAACGTCAAATGCAATGTATGATTATACTTGAAAAAAATCATCTTTTTTTTTTGAAAAATTTTAAATGCTATGCGGGCTCCTATTCTACACAGGGCGGATCCCAAAACTTAGAAAAATTTTGGAACCTCGCTCTGATACCAATTTGATGCAGGACGACGCATAGGGTTTACGCGCATGTCGGCTTTTTTACTAGGAAACCCTAATTGCATGCGACGAATAATTAATTTTGTCAATTTAGAGTGGCCGCAGTACTAAAAAAAAAATTACGCAACTTGGATTTTGAAAGCACAAAATTACTTCTTTTTTTAAAAAATGAATTTTCTTAATTAAGGTTCGATTTTAAATCCGGGGAAGGAAGTT
This sequence comes from Platanthera guangdongensis, assembly GCA_039583875.1. Lineage (NCBI taxonomy): Eukaryota > Viridiplantae > Streptophyta > Magnoliopsida > Asparagales > Orchidaceae > Platanthera > Platanthera guangdongensis. Next base: position 28,564,971 of record CM077157.1, read on the forward strand.
TGCAACTTTCGTTCCGCTCCCCTTGTCGTAGCAAAACGGAAATCGTGAACTCCAAATACGTTTCCGTTTGGAATTCTCGACGTAGCGTTTGCTGACGAAACTCGGGCGAAAACCCGGCACAGAGTCTATTATCCTACGAGAAAATATAGAGGCGCACACAAAGGAAAAGAAAAAACAATTACCCACGAAAGAAGCGTCTTCCGTATTCGAAGTCGAGGGCGATCACGCGAGAAACTCCTCGTCACCTTCGATCTCCGCTCCGAGGCCAGCCGCTATCGCACACGGGCACCAAGGAATTGAATCTCTCCCTCACACGAGGTGGTTCCACGGAATCACTCCACAAAGTAAGGAAAACCACAAACTAACAAACCTAAAATTCACTCGTTCTCACACTAGAGGCTCCACAAAATCTCTATCACTCGCGGTGGCTCCACGAAATCTCTAACGCTCAAATGGATCAAGATTCCCGCAGTTGAATCAAAATCCTAATTTTCTAAATCACCTAACTGTTCATCACCTAACCTATCTCCTACAACACACTGGCAGCAAGTTAATTACCAACAACAAATTTAATCAAATCACTGTTCAACAGCAACATGAACCATCAATAAAATACTTTAATCAGGCAAGTTTAATTGCACTGTTCATCTTCTGGGGAAAAATTGCACACATGAAAACCTAAAGGACTCAAACACACACATGGAAGCAGCAAACCGGGAAACTAAAACCTACTCTACAGCTCTCACATGGAGATTCAATCGCGCCTAAATTCTAATAGGAAACACACAACAACATCCATCGGAAACACAATCACGCAATTTTTAACTTCAACATTCATCAATCCCCCCAAAACAGGATACATGGGATCCCTATTTATAGGGTTACACATACAGATAAAACGAAATCAAAAAAGCTGAGCCCATCACATGCGTCGTGGAAGAGGCGGGCATGGCAGGAGCATGGCGGAGCGGAAATGGCGGAAGCGGCAGTTGCAGAACCGCCGGGTGTTGGAGCTTTGAAGCATGTGGCGTAGGATCGTGGGCGGTAGCCTTGCGGGAGTGGGGCAGCGCTGATGTCGGGGAAGCTGCGGTTGGGAGCTGTCGATCCGAGCCCTAGACTCGCGCGAACGGGGAAGATGAATAGTGCCCTCCTCGTTCTGGATCGGGAGAGGAAATGAACCGTGGGAGAACTGTGCAGGGCCGGCTACTTTTAATGCTGAACTGATTCAGCTTTTCTATGTATATATATATAATATATATATCTTTATACTATAACCAAACTCTTAAAAAGTCATGGTGTAACATTCGTATTCCCAAAATACTCTCAGCTATGTTGTAACTTTTTAATGCCAAAATACCCCTCATTTTTCTTATTTTTCTGCTCATTTGCATGGTTTTTTTTGTCATTTGATTACAAATTTTCTTATTCTGCTACTCATTTACATAGTTTTTTCTTATTCCCCTACTCGCCTCCCCGCCAATGTCGCCGCCCTCGCCAATGTCGCCACCCCCGACCATTGTCGCCGCTCCCGACTAATGTCGCTGCTCCCGACCAATGTCGCCGCCCCCGACCAATGTCGCCGCCCCCGACAAATGTCGCCGCCCACGACAATTGTCTCCGCCCCAGACCAATGTCGCCGCCCCGCACGGGGTCTCCCGTGCACGACTGCTTGTGTAATATATATATACTTATATATATAATTTTGTTACACATTAAGTAAACAAACAAACCGCTACGCGCGCAGGCGTGCATTACACACAAAGTCCAAACTGAAATTTGGCCAAAATATCATGGAAAATTAAAATTAAAATGCAATAAAACAATTCAGGTTGTCAGAAACCCGGTCGGGTGCGGTGTCGGGTATCATTGCGTCGACCTGACCTAGGTTGGTCTCCACCACCTTCCGTTCATTTTCCATCCAGCACATGCCAAGAGAGGAGAACTCGATAGATCGTTTATCCATATATATCCCTGCAGCAGGAGGACTGATGACCGAACTATTCCAGCCCTCCATCGAGTAAGGGGAGCTCATGACGAGTGACTAACAATTGTCGTTGATGGATCTGTTTGTGGAATTTTTGACCATGAGGAGGTTCCCCCGGGGTCCTAGATAAGAGGTGATTCAGGTATAAATCATCTTATTATCTACTCCACAAAGGTAGCCTCTACCAAAAAAGTATATCTGGCCCATTGGAATGATGCGTCGCCGAGGTAGAAGTACCTCGAGTGTTGGATGAAATCCAAATAGGGGGCGAAAGCCATTCTAGAGGGAGGACTTTAGAAAAAACAGGTGCTGAGGCAGGGGTACTTCTGACAAACTATCGCACCTCTCTAGCTACAACCCGCTCAACAGCTCAGGTCGATCACAGCTCTGCGTGTAAAATCCCTTCTCCCCGGAATTAGGCATGGCCGAAGAGATATTTTATGTCATGGATCGTTGCCTTACAATGACACCAACTACGAGTTAGTTACCACCACAAGATAGCGACCCTGCCGGCAAGAACAATCATTCACACATCCAATGAAAGAAGAAAACAAGTCCACATATCATAACATAAATATATAAATGCTCAAATAAATGGCCACATGACATGAATGAAAGAGTACAAGTAATAGGCTTATGCCCAGTACATAAATATCATAAAATATCACTCCCTCAACTAAAAACGCGGAAGCTAAACCATATGATCATCAACCCGATGTCGGGTGGTAGTAGTGGTAGTGCGCGGCTCTGACTCCTCAGATCCTGGTGTCTCAATCTCTTGCTCTGCCTTGTCGAACTGCGACGACATCTCCACATGTCCCTAAAATGATGTTGTCAAACAACCGTCAGTTAAACTAGACTCAGCTGCTTCGTCCCCGCCTCACCCCCGCGACTTCTAGGCACCGTGAGGGAGGAAGAAAGTGGATGACCAATAATAGCAGAATGTACAAGCAGATGATAGTGACATATATAAGTAATTCTTTAGTAGTACTATATCAGTATGAGCAGTAAAGAAGAACAACAACTAGTACAGTATAAAAATACAGTAAGAGGAGCTAAGTAAACTTAGTAAAGTAAAACAACTACACTACCATCACAGAAGCGTATCTTAACTTATATAAATGCCCATACAAACATATAAGTTAAGATTTTCGAAATAGTAACTCATCATATAAATGAGTTCATACTAATTTATATGATGAGGATTTGTAAGTGCGTATGCTATGTCATGCTATGCAATGCAATGATTATGTAACTCACATACACGACTCTGTGCACAGACCTTTCATGCATCCCCATTTTTTTGGAGGTGGCCAACCTCTCAGGTAGCAACCGTCGTGGCTCACGATGGTAGTGGAGCGGGTGTCCCCACTCTTAGGCGGGCACACACACTACTAGACCTAGACCTCTCGTACACCTCAACGCTAAGAACACAACAACGGAGCCCCTGCGTACTCTTGCTGGCGACTACCAGTCTTCCATGGTCGGGTGCGCTCTTATGGGACATAGTCTTCCATACCTCGGTATAAACATCCTACAGGTCTTCCCAAAGGTCTACACTCCACACCAGAGTCATCGTACTTCCGTCGGTGTGCCGACTGAACCAATACCGAGTGACCTACCACATAAGCACAAACCAGGTATAACAATACCCTCCCGAGCCTCCAGCTCGCAGGACCAACCCGTCCTGATATCGACCAACAACCCGAGCCACCAGCTCGTAGGACCAACATGCCCTATATCACTCTAACCCACACATGCGTGAGATTGCTATAACATTTCTTAATCATATCAGACTACTATTGTCTAATTTTTGGATTATTTAGCGATTTATGGTTAACCTTGGACTTCCCGAGGTCTACCCTGTGAGGGGCTTGCAACGGTACTATGAATTATGATGAGCTGAACCCCATCGTTTCTTTTCTCAAGGCACTTAGTAGAGTTATACTACCCTTAACCAAATCCATTCCCCCAGGGTTACTAAGTGTGGGACCTCTCCAAAGTATCAACTGTTGAAAACACTAATTTTCTAAAATTGTTAAATGCATATCATATGATCTTGTATGTGTGTATGAATAGGAATGCTCCAAATTCTTGACCCTAGGATTTAAGATTATTTCCTGAGACCTATCATAACATCTTAGACCTAATTTTAGAAATTTATAATTTTCCTAAAAATAATTAGCAATTATTATAATTTTCCCAAATTATTGCTACATGTGATTTTGAACATGAAGTGTCACTTTCTGTTATCAAACCAACAATATAAAATTTAAGTTTTTATGACGGTGTGAGGTGACCCTCCTCAATCACAACTTATATTAGCCACCTCGACCACAACTTTACATCAGCCACTTGTTTAAGGCTCAGTTTGTCGCGGTTTTTTAGCTTCAGAGAGTGTGGACAAAAACGCCACCGACATTGAATATATGCTTGACATGATGAATCAATAATTCTGTGCTCGCTGTCTACAGTTGTAGGGTAGAGCGTGGACATATAATATATGTTTGACAAAGATTCCAGACAAATAAAACTTCGATGAATCAAGAATTTCTGCAAAATTTCATTAAAAATTTAAGATTTCAAGAGTTTTTTCTCAAACTTCACCGAAGATGGATGAAAACTACTTAGTTTATTACTACCAAAAGTTAAGCTCGTGATTCAGTAGAGAAATATCTTATAACACACTTTAGTTGGGCAAACAATGAAGGGAGGATACTAGACAAGAGCACAGGGGGATGCTGCTTCAAGATGGTTACCACAAGTACAAGGTAGCCCAATTGAATTGTGATTTATTTATCATTGTTTCAAATTATCATGACCAAAAAGACAGATTTGATGTCATTCGTTGACATTTTCAAATTCCCGAGTCAATTTTGATTGATTTTGCTACTTTAAACTCCAAAAATGTTGATGCTAATAAGGATCTAACCACCTAATTACAACCATTCTTATTCAGTCCATATTAACTCCAATTACAACCCTGTATTCGCAGAGTTAGTTCCCCAAGCAAGCGCAAGGTGCCTATCTTCAGGGGGCGGGTGCGACGGGAGGCCGACACCCTCCCCGACCTCTTTTCAGGGGTGTGGGTGTGGCGGGAGGCCGGCACCCGCCCCGACCCTATCTTAGGGGGAGGGTGTGGCGGGAGGCCGACACCCGCCCCGGCCTCTTTTCAGGGGGGCGGGTGTGGCGGAAGGCCGACACCCGCCCCGACCCTATCTTAGGGGGAGGGTGCGGCGGGAGGCCGACACCCGCCCCGACCCCTTGAAGTTCTTGTCTGGCTGGAGTTCTCGCCCAGCTGGAGATCTCACCCGGCTGGAAGTCTCGCCCGACCTAGTTCTCGCCCGGCTTGAGAAGCTCGCCCGGCTTGAGGGTCTGCTATTTTTCCCCGGGTGGGCTGCGAATAGCTGTTCAAAATAACGAAGTTTGGCTGTTGACAGACCAGCACAGAACATTTCAGTAATTTTAGAGCAGCGGGATTGCGCTATTGGCAGACCATCCCCCAAAAAATCTATAAATAGACCATTGTGGTGCCTTGGAGAGTGATCCGTTTTTCTCCAATCCTCATCTTCTTACTTCATCCTCCAAGACACCTAGCTCGGCATTGGTTAGGGAGGGGGAGATCTCAAAGGTCTTCCGGGTGTGAGGCGAGACCTCCACAGTAGAGCCAAGCGTCATTCTTCAAATTCAGGTCTCTCACCAAGGGACGGCTTGGGAGAAATAAATGTGAGCTTGACCCTAGGTCCGAACTCTATGTGGAACCGAATCTCGGTTCCAACACTCCAAATCCAGGATTCTTACGAGTAGGGCATAGTAAAGGGCTTTAAAAACATCTGTTTTTAAATTTGTGAAAGAAAAATATTTTTATTCGTGAGTTTAATCTTCTTTTATGTTGACAGATGGGGGGGGGGTTGTTAATCCAAAAGGCCTTATCTAATTACAAAAATGTCATCAATGATATAGTTAACGAGGCCATTATTTTAGAATTTTTTTTATGGTTGAGCTTCCTTAGATATTAACAAACCATCAAAATCATAAAAAGTAAATTTTTTATAAAACCTAAAATCTCCTATTGGCAGCCCCCGATTCCATCGTCTAGCCTAATACCGGCGGATCTTTCAGGCGAGCAGTGGAATCCTCCTCGTGGTCCCAGAAACCCTAACACCTCTCTTTCACGTGTCTGGCAAACATGAGCAGATTCTTCACGCCAGCGGATGTTAGTTGTAGAAATGAGGATTGATGCAGTAAAAGTGCAACACTTCCTCTATTACCATTCACTTTATGCTGTTGATAGCCTCGCCTCCTTATAGTATTCTTCTTTAAGTGGATTTGATCCTAAATCAATTTTCTCTTTATGTTATTTAATATAATATTTTATCTGATTAAATTAAAATAGATGAAAGCCATTATAGTATTACCCCAACTGGAAACTAGAAGAAACTTGATGGTTAGTATATGTCCGCATCAAGAGTGCAACACTTTCCGTAAGATCGTCCCACCAACTGCAGATTTTTCTCATTTTGGTTTAGACAATTGTTTCAAATATTACACTGGGTTTATAAATTATATAACTCATGTTTCTAATGATATTCTAAATTATTCTTCTTACATTATATAAATCATATGTAGTTTCATATAGTTTTTGGGTGATCTTCAACCAAAAGTTTTTTTTTTGGTAAACCAGTTTGGTTTTATTAAAGTTTTTTTAACTTTAATCTGCCATTAATTATATGACCCGTACTTGTATTTTCTCCATCTGCCTTATTTTACTTTCGCATTTAATCCATAAACGCCCCTATTATAAGCCCGTATTGCTCTAAGCCTGTGCTCTAACCCTACGTCGAATACAGAATACAAAATCCTCCCAGTCTCCCTCGCACAAACAGTGAATACATAATCCTTCTGACCTCCCTTGCGCCGCCTCCCTCGTCACGAGTTTCTGAGAAGGTAAATCCTAAACCCTACACCTGTATTATTAGGAACTTTTTTATTTCATCATTTCCAACAATGACATTTTGAAAAACGATAGCTTCATGTCGTAAAAGACAAACTCCAAACGTAAAAGGAATAACACCTCCATGCCGCAAAATACAAACTCCAGCTCGTATGAGGATGACGACCAATGTCAGATGGTTATCTAGTGATTTTCAAAGATTTAGTAGTTCGCAGCAAATTCATGACAAATTAGATTCTGAAGTATGCACTGCTGCTCTTTATTATAATTTTTCAATGTCTTTTTTCTACCATTGTATTTTTGCAATATTACTACTTTAGATATTTAGACCATTATATTACTTCATTTTTCTGTACATCTCCACGAGAAATAGTTATCCAGCGAGAAGACATTATACTAAGTGAATTGCAAAGTGAAACAGTGGAACATGATCAAGATATAGAAGAACTTCAAACCATGATTGTTATGTTTGTGAAATTAAAAAACCAACAAAAAGTTTAGTGAGGATACAAAAAATGCTTTAATGAATGCTGCTGCACATGAGATTTTCCTTTCATACGTTTTTCTACCATATATATTTTAATTTTTTTTCAATTTATTTGCTCATATTTTCTTATTATAACTATTATGTTTTACAAGGGGACATCCTTTTCCCATCCAGAGGATTTAAACTCTGAACTTGTAACTGAAAATTGAAGCTAAATGTTAAAATCTTCTATAGTATTTTTTCCAGAACATTAATTTTTATTCATGTTTTCACATATGATTGAAATTTAATATTAGATTTCTCTTTTATACTTTTTTCTACTAACTATTTTGTTTAGCAAGAGATATACTTTTCTTAGCAGGAACAACTGCAAAATTTAAACAATGAACTTGCAACTTTAAATGAGAAACTTAAGGTTTATCTTCTACAATATTCTCCCAGATCATAAATTTTTATTCATGTTTTTTTCGCAAATGATTGAATTTTAATATTAAATTTACTTTGACTATATTAATTGTAGCTCATATTTCTAATTTGTTTTTATAAAATATATTTCATTGTATTTTTTAGAGGGCTGATTTAATATCAATTGAAATCTAACAAGAGAATGAGCCGAAAGAAGAGATGATTGCTGAGATGCAAAGTCACATTACTGATTTAAATCGTCAACTAATTAAAGGAGAGAATTCTCGAAAAGAGCTGCATAATTTATTTTTTGTAATTTTTCTACATTACATTTTGATCACAATTAATTAATATATTGAGTTGTGGAGCTTTGATTAACAAGAATTGAAAAGTAATATTAGAGTTTTTTTATATAGTATGACCTCTTTTACCAAAAAAAGGTGGTATAGGAGCACTTGGTACGGTCATGTCATATCCGTACTCTACATGATATGACCTTACCAGCTCCTCTCCTACTATCCTTTTTTGGTAAAACAGGTTATACTCTACAAAAAACTCTAATATTCGCTTTCAATTCCTGTTAACCAAAGCTTCACAACTCATTAATTAATCGTTATCAAAATGTTATGTAGAAAAATTACTAAAATTAAATTATGTTGCTCTTTTCGGAAATTCTCTCTTTTAAGTAGTTGATGATTTAAAAAGTAATACGATTTTGCATCTCAGTAATCATCTCGTTTTTCGCCTCGTTCTTTTGTAAGATCTCAATTGATATCAAATCAGTTCTCTAAAAATACATTGAAATATATTTCACAAACATGAATTTGAAATATGAGTTATAATTAGTACAGTCAAAATAAATCTAATATTAAAACTTCAATCATTTGTTAAAAAACATGAGTAAAAATTTATGTTCTGAAAGAATATTGTAAAAGATAAATCTTGAGCTTCTCATTTACAGTTGCAAGTTCATTGTTTAAATTTTGTAGTTGCTCTTGCTGAGAAAAGTATATCTTCTAGTAAACATAATAATTAGCAGAAAAAAGTATAAAAGGAAAAATCTAATATTAAATGTCAATTGTATGTGAAAAAACAAAAATAAAAAATAATGGTCTGGAAAAATATTATAGAAAATCTTAATCTTTAACTTCTTATTTTCAATTACAAGTTCAAAAATTAAATTCTCTCGAAGAGAAAAGGATGTCCGCTGATAAAACTGAATAATTATAATAAAAAATATGAGCAAATAAATTGAAATTTTTTTATAATATATGGTAGAAAAAAGTATGAAAGGGAAATCTCATGTTTCGCAACATTCATTAAAGCTTTTTTTGTATTCTCATTAAACTTTCTATTGATTTTTTTTTAATTTCTCAAACATAATAGTCATGCTTTTAAGTTTCTCTAGATCTTGATCATGTTCCACCGTTTCACTCTGCAATTCATTTCATATAACGCCTTCTTGTTGGTTAACGACTTTTCGTTGAGATGTCTATAAAATGAAGCAACATGAGGGTCTAAGTATATAAAGTAGTAATACTAAATCAACATAATACTAGGATAAAAAGTCATTAAAACATTCTAATAAAGAGCAACAGTGCATACTTAAACAACTAATTTGTCATGAATTTATTGTAAACTACTAAATCTTTGGAAATCACGCGGTAAAACATCTGACGTTAGAATGTCATCCTCATGCGAGTTGAAGTTTGTATTTTGTGATATGAAGGTATTGTTTCTCTTGCGTTTGGAGTTTGTCTTTTGCAACATGCAGCTGTCGTTCCTCAAAATGCCGCTCTTGCGCGAGGGAGGTTAGGTGGATTCTGTATTCATTGTTTGTGCGAAGGAGGCCGGGGCGATTCTGTATTCAGTGTAGGGTTAGAGCACGGGCTTAGAGCGTAAATGCTTATAATATGGGCGTTTATGGATTTAACAGTAAATGTAAAATAAGGCAGATGGAGAAAATACATGTGCAGACCATATTATTAATGACATACTAAAGTGAAAAAAACTTTAACAAAACGAAACTTGTTTTTCAAAAACAATTTTAAATTGTAGATTGCCCAAAAACTATATGAAATTACATATGATTTATATAATATAAAGATCATAATTTAGAATATCATTAGAAACATGAGTTTTATAATTTATAAATCCAATGGAATGTTTGAAAGAAATACCTAAATCAAAGTGGATCTTACAGGAAGTGTTACACTTTTGATGTAGACATATACTAACTATCAAGTTTGTCCTGGTTCCTAGTTGGGATAATGTTATAGTGGCCTTCATCCATTTTAATTTAATCAGACAAAATACTATATTAAATAACATAAAAAGACAAAATAAAAGACAAATTTTATAGCTCCAAAAAAATAAATAATACAAAGGTATGCCCCCTTAATTATGAAAAATGGGGGAGAAAGAAAAATACAACAAACGACGTGAGACTAAACACAAGCCGCACGGACTATGAGGTTTGAATAAGTCAAACCGCAAGGCCATGCAACTGGAGAACTATCTGTTTCACGGCTAGCTGGTAACAGTCAAACAACAATCCAGGTGTTCACTAGACCGTATGGGTTGCCACCAGACCGCATCTGGAGGTTGCCACTAGACCGCATCTGCGGGTTACCAGCAGACCGCATCTGCGGGTTGCCACCAGACCGCAACTAGAGAGACAAACTACTCGGACAGCACCGCGGAAGGCTGGTCGCAACAGCGGTTCGCCAATTTGCCAAGATTGCACTGCAGATTTGTCAAACTGCCAAGACCTGCTAAACCGCCAGTCTGCTAGGACAAGTCGCCAGACTTGACCGCTACCTCTGTCCGCCAAGCCAGACGCTCGACCGCCAGAACAACAAACCGCTGAGAGCAGTCTGAACGAAATCATCCTTACGAAGACAGCTCGTAATGGGAGCCATGATCAAACCGAAGGCATGGACAAACTCCTATAGAAGGTGACAAGTCCAGGAAAACTACGAGCCTCATGAATATTTGTCGGGATAGGCCACTCTCGGATCGCTCTGACCTTGTCCGCATCAACGGATATACTAGATGACAAAACCACATATCCTAGAAAGTGTACGGATGTGGACAAGAACGAGCACTTTTTCATATTGACGTAAAGATGCTCCTTCCTACAAAGTTCGATCTTCAAAAAGATGTGGGCACCGACCATCGATTCCAAGAGATCATCGAGATGGGGAATCAGAAAACGATACTTTACCGTGATCTTATTTATGACACGAATATCAATGCACATGCGCCAACTACCGTCCTTATTTGTAATAAGAAGGGCCGGTACGGCACAAGGACTCAGACTCTCTCGTATGAACTTCCGCAGAAGATCGTCAACTTGCCGTTTCAACTCTGCATGCTCAGTCGGATTCAAACGATAATGTGGGAGATTGGGCAGAGATGGCTCTGGAATCAGATCAATAGCATGTTGAATGTCCCTCAGTAGAGGGAGCTCTCAGGAAGCTCCTCGAGCATAATGTCTATAAAATCATCCATCAGCTGACAAACATCTGGATCAGTAATCTCAGTCTATCTAGTGGTCTCAGTCGTCATCGCGGCTGCAACGATAAACATAACACCTGCCTCTAAATTCTCTCTCAGGAAATCACCCTTTCTCACGACATGTAGTGGTCTCGACAACCCCGCACTTACAGATGAATCATTGTTGCCCTTTGGATGGTCCCCGGGATGGGTTGGGGTAAGAGTAATCTTTTAAACTTTGTCGAAAAATACATACGTGTTGAACCGACCATAACAAGTGATATCACGATCATATAACCAAGGTATCTCGAGAAGAACGTGTGCAACATCCATGGGGATGATGTCGCACCAGACTTGGTCCTCAGTGGTCGCTTAATGAATCGGCACCAGACATCTCTATGTAACCTGAATGGTGAACTTATCCGCCCATAAGACACGATACAGATGCGGATGAGGCTCGACAAAAAGCTGCATCCTCTCCAACCCTTTCCTAACAATTATATTTTTGCAACCCACTATCAATGACGAGCTTGCAGGGACCTCTTGCGCTTAGGAAATATGTGAAAAAAATAGTGGTGGAACGCCAATCCTCCGCGACACGTGGGGTGTTAAAGATGCGACAGAGTACTCTTACCTTTAGCGATCTCTCAGCATTGCTCTCTCATCCTTCCTCTATAACTTCCTCAACTGTGAAGTACTCTGCCTCAGTGTCGGGCTCGCCAGAATCCTCAATTAGTAAATTTCTAGTAGGGTATTGCGCTGCGAAATGCCCTTTGCCAGAGCATCGATAACATTGGACGCCCCGAGGTTTGTGGACTCCGGGAACAATAACCTTTCCCGCCGCATCTGCGGGAGAGCGAGGGGTGACAATGGTCGTGGCAGGAAGGTGTCTCCTAGCTATGACGACATTGGGTCAAGTGGTGACCTGCCTCGGACCAGCAGTACGTAAATACTGCTCGTACTCTAGCGCGAGCTGAAAGACCTACTCAACCGTCTCCAGTTTATGAGGAATCAGTTCCTTTCGGATGTCCGCTTTAAGTCCAACACAAAAGCGTGATGCAGTGGCGAAGAGCTCCTCCATAATATCTCTGCGAACTACTATCTTGTCAGATTGATACATATAATCTACAATGGAGAGAGTCCCCTGACTTAGCACATAGAGCTGATCTAAGAGTTGATCTCGATACGAAGCAGGGAGGTATTTATCTTGTAACCACTGCTTCATCCCATCCCATCGGGTGATGGGGTAATAGCCATCCTGCTCAAGAGATCTCTCGAGACTCGACCAATAAGTTTTTGCCTGGTCGATTAACTTTATTTTGGCGACTCGCACTTGCCTCTCGCCGCTCATCTCAAACCAGTGAAAATAGTGGTCCATGTCCATGAGCCAATCATGACTAAATGCCTTCAGTTCTATGTGACCGTCGAAGGAGGGCGCATCAATGCGAATACGCCGGGTGATGTCATCTTTCTCTGGAGTCATCCCATGTCGCGACAATCAATGACATAGTGACTCACTTTGCCACAACACCAACACTCATAAATATTGTACCTTCTTTTAAGGGTTAGCTTTACAACATAGCAGTCAGCAACTCTTAATCCAGGAGGTACAACAGTCTTTTTCTTAAGTTTTCCAGCCACAGTCTGATTTGAGATTTGTCTGACAGCAGAGGTACTAGAGATATCTTGAACACTATCAGCAGCTGCCTTATTTTCAGAATGCAAGCTCCTGATAGCTTCAGATATACCCAAGTTTGGTGTGCTGACAGACTTTCCTTTAGTCTGATTGTGGACAAGCAGACTTTGAGAATGAGCTGCATCCTTATTTTTGAGTGTTGGGGCTGGTGCACCAAACACAAATGGTGCAGGATGAGCCATTTGTATTTCTTCATGGGCCGCCATGTAGGCACTAACACCCTTGACATTCCTAAAACCATATTCACAGCGACCATAAGTGATGTCATGGTCATACCTGTTAGATGGTAACACCACTTTCCTGAAAGGAATTGGAGGCTAGTGACTGCACCGAAACTTTGCCCTTCCTTTTGGAATAGGCAGCTCTAGTTCTCCCTTTGAAGCCTAACCCCTTCTTATCTTTTTGGGTGGAGAAGGAATTAAACAAAGGCAATACTGAACATGCATTTGAGAACTTAGCCACTAACTCCTCTTTTTTGAGTTTACCTTCAAGATTCATAATGTGATTATTTTTGAAGGTTATTGTATCAATCTTAATAACAGTGATGTTATTCAGCTTGCTGACTTTCTTTATTTTCAGGTCCAGCATGTTTGCTGAGTCTAAAACGGTCGGGCCGGGCAAAGCCCGGGTACCGGGCTATAGCCTGAGCCCGACACACTAGCTGACAGAAGACCGGGGCAGGTAGGCGAGATTAAAATCCCGCCTATGATTAGGCGGGATTAAATCCCGCCTATGATTAGGCGGGTTAAAATCCCGCCTATGATTAGGCGGGTTAAAATCCCGCCTATGATTAGGCGGCTCAAAATCCTGTTTTTTGGGGCGCTTCTCATGGCGTGCGAGTGGAAACAAAGCAAATGTCGCTGAAGGTTCATTTGTTTACCCTCCTTCCGGCGGCGTTTGCTCAAAACGGAGCAGCAAAGCGCCCAAACAAATAGAGCCTAGAGCCAGGCCCCGTACGAGATTAAGACTTCCTCCTAGTTTGATTAAATATTGGATTCTACCTGGACATGCAAATATAAATTTAAAGTTGGCTTGTTTTCAACTGCAGTAGGGTGTCATTGGTGCTGGTTTTATCATGCGTAATAGTAATAAAGAAATAATCTTTTGTATGCATATTAATATTGATTTCATATCTATGATGGAAGCCCATTTATTGGCTTTGCATATTGCTATTCAAAAATGTTTCTCTCAGGATATCGATGATTTTGAATCTATTAAAATTGAAACCGATTTTTCTCCTATTGGGTAGATTGGCTTTGCCAATGATAGTTGTGTTTGAAAACACTTCTTATCCTATATGAACTGCAAAAATCTTTTAGTTTAACAAAACTATATATTCAACTTAACTACTCGATTCGAACATAGTGCGACACTATGTGTTGCCGCTTTGCGTCCGACTTCGGAGGATCCAATGGTATATGGGCCGAAGGATATCCCCTCAAAGCTGATTTTAGCAGGTGCCCTTGAAGTTTGTCGCCCTTCTTACTCTCTTGATGTTCATGCTTTGGTTGTCTTGGAGCCCATTGCGACCATGGTGTATGGACCCACAAAGACTTTTTGAAGCACCCCGTAGATTTTTGGTTGTCACTAATCCTATGAACAACCTATGCTCCACTGCTACTAAGTCTATAAATAGTGATTATCTGGTTGGTGTTTTTTCTTTACCGCTTTGGGACCGGTGCTTCTCACTCCTTGGTAAACCTCCGTATATTATGCCTTCATCCCTTCTTCTTGGGGCATAATTACGGGGAAGAGAATTACGAGAGATTTGATCTCACTTGTGTGGATACGTAGGCAGACAATGTATAAAGAATCTCTTTGATTGGCTTTGCGGCTGGATTTGGTTGGAAGTTTTTTAGTATGTTTACTTACTACTCTGCCTTCCACCATCTCCGCCTCTTTCTCAATTTTCGCGGTGTTGGTGGCTAGATTTAAGTTCCTTGAGCCTTGAGATTTTGTGGTTTGTCTTCTTGATTGGTTTTCATGGGTGATGGTGGGTTCAACCTTTGGTTCCCCCCTCTTCTTGGGTCATTCTATTTTTCAACCTATCTCTATCCTGGGATTTTTCCGACTCAATTGCTTTATTTGTGATACATTGCATCAATCTCATAATAAATTCAAGAAAAAGACAATACTAATCAATATCGCTCAAAACACTTTTAAAAAAAGTTTCTTCAGCAGACAAACAATTTTGAAAATCAGAGCAAATGTAATGCCTCAAATCCAATTCAAAAAAGTAGAGGTAAATAAAAAAATGTATCAATTGAAAATCATAAAAAAGCTCAAGTGGAACAGCTTTCAGTTTTAATTCTGATCTTAAACTGTGTAATTCTCTTTTGAGATGTATGAATCTTTGATTTTTTTTCTTATCACTTGCAATTTGCTCAAAAAATATGAATATAAAAGAACAAAAACCTTGCCGAGGACGGCTACACAAATACCTTTCTATTGAATAAAGAAAAGAAGCCGCAAACTTGCGGAGAAAAGAAGAAAGAGAAAAATCAAATGTTCATACATCTCAAAAGAGAATTACGTAGTTTAAGATCAGAATTAAAGATGAAAGCTGTTCCACTTGAGGTTTTCCTTTTATACATTTTTCTACTATATATATTCTAATTATAGTTTTCAATTTATTTTCTCTGGTTTCTTAATGTAACTATTATGTTTTGTCAGGAGACTTTTTCTGAAAATGTTCAAAATCAAAAATTGAAATTTAAACTTGTAATTGCAAGTGATAAGTTGAAGGTTTAAACCCGCATTTTGGGCATACTTGATCAATTAGGGTAAATAAAGAGGAGATGAAGGGTGGGGAGGTTGCCATAAAGATTATTTCCAAACTAATGGTTAGTTTTTTTTCTCGATGATCCGCCTTTTTATGATTTTCAATAGATACATTTTGTTATTTAACTCTACTTTTTTGGATTCGATTTGAGATATTACTTTTGCTCTGATTTTCAAATTTGTATGTCTGCTGAAAGAACTTTTTTTAAAAGTTTTTTGAGCGATATTGATTAGTATTGTTTTTTCTCTTGAATTTATTATGAGATTGATGTCATGTATAACAAAGAAAGCAAGTGAGTCGGAAAAATCCCAGGATAGAGATATGTTGAAAAATAGATTAGACCAAGTGGGGAGGGAACCAAAGGTTGGACCCACCACCACCACTGAAAACCAATGCATATGACAAACCATAAAATCTCAAGTACCAAGGAACTTAAATCCAGACACCAACACTGTGAAAATTGTGAAAGAGGCGGAGATGGTGAAAGCGAGAGTAGTAAGTAAACATACTACGAAACTTCCAACGAAATCCAGCCGCAAAGTCAATCAAAGAGATTCGTTTTACATTGTCTGCCTACGTACCCACATAAGTGAGATCAAATCCCTCGTAGTTGTCTTCCCCGCAAGTATGCCACCAGAAGAAGGGATGAAGACATAATATACAGAGGCTTACCAAAGAGTGTGAAGCACCGGGACCAAAGCGTTAAAGAAAATCACCCACCAGATAATCACTATTTATAGACTTACTAGTAGTGGAGCATAGGTTTTCATAGGATTAGTGACAACCAAAAATCTATGGGATGTTTCAAAAAGTCCATGGGGGTCCATACACCATGACCGTAATGGGCCTCAAGACAACCAAAGCATGAGCATCAAGAGACTAAGGAGGGAGACAAACTTCAAGGGCCACTGCTAAAATCATCTTTGAGGGGATATCCTTCGGCCCATATACCATTAGATCCTCCGAAGTTGCACCCAAAGCGGCAACACATAGTGACACACTATTTCCGGATCGAGTAGTTAAGCTGAACCTGTTGTTTTTCTAGACTAAAAGATTTTTACAGTTCATATAGGATAAAAAGTGTTTCCAAATACAACTATCATTGACTTTGCCAATCTTGACAATAAGAGAAAAATCAGTTTCAATATCAATATATTCAAAATCATCGATATTATGAGAGAAATATTTTTGAATAACAATATGTAAAGCCGATTAGTGGGCTTCCATCAAGGATATGAAACTAAGATTAATATGCATACAAAAGAGTAATTCTTTATTACTATTACGCATGATAAAACCCGTACCAATGACACCCTGCTGAGTTGAAAACCAGCCAAGTTTAATTTTATATTTGCATGTCTAGGTTGAATCCAATATTTAATCAAATTAGAAGAAAATTTTAATCTCGTACGGGGCCTAGCTCTATTGTGGAATTAATTTGGGATTCTAACATTTTCAAGGTGAGTATGCAAAACGTAAGTTTACCAAGGTCCTAGAGAAGAGATTCAATTTAAAGTTTTATCCTATAAGGGGAGACACGAATCCCTTTATACTTAGCTGTTGAAGCCAAAAACAGGCCTCAACGAAAGTTCGGATCTAGCGGTGTAGCATACACCTATTTCTCCAAACCTCAACTCCCGACCGATGATAAAGAACCAAGAACTGACGCTAAGCCTCAGCTGAGAGGTCCCTCCTCTAACCCGGAAGTTCTCTGAGCGCTTCCCCTACAAAGCCAATTACTGGGCTAGGAGTTTCTCAGAAAGCACTAGAAGGAAATTGGTGGAAGTATCCAAAGCCTGCCTTCTGAGGAACTCTATGAGTCTATTTATAGGTTTTCAGTATCCGGTCTGCAAAAAACATAATTCTACTGCCCTGAAATTACTAAAATACCCTTGGCTGGTCTGCCAATAGTCATATTCCTCTGTTCTGAGGAGCTAAATGCAGACCAAGGGGCATCCAAGTAATTTCACCCTTGGACCCACCTGTCGGGAACCTTTCCGCTGACCTCTGCGGAAACCCCGCTCGCTTTGAGCGCGAACCATCCCGCTAACACCGGGCGGGAGCCAAAGAAGACTACAAGGGGCGTTGAGTGAAGAAACATCACTTAACACCGAGGGTTGATGAGCTCCCACCGACCCGAGGCGCAAGCCCTTTCGCCTGCCTCGGGCGGGAACCTAAAGACTGAAGGGGCGTTGAGTGGAGAAGCATCACTCAACCCCAAGGGCTAGTGGGAGCGTTGAGTGGAGAAACATCACTCAATGCCAAGGGCTAGTGAGAGCGTTGAGTGGAGAAACATCACTCAACGCCAAGGGCTTCCGCCGGCCCGAGATGCGAGCCCTTTCGAGCCCTTTTCGACCGCCCTAGGTGGGAGCCTTCCCGCTCATTTACTTATCTGATTCAGTTTTAGCCCAAAGCTAGCCCAATCCGGGTCCTTGGGGCATCTTGGTCCCACCCAGCGAATATGGGTTGTACACAATCCCCGCTTTTTGCGAGCCAGCCTTGCGCTCGGAAAGACACGTCCAACCCTAGATATTCGCTAGGCTCTTGCTGACCTGGAAGGGAATCTTGGATGGGCCCCACACCGACCCGGTATTTATATGCAGTCAGGCCAGTTTCCAGGCCACCGTTGTTGCCGTCGTCTTGCACTTTAGCTCCCGCAAGTTTGTCAAGATATATGCCTAGTGCAAGGAGAAGCCGCTTTCGAAAGAACTCCATGCCCGTCTTGCCGCGGCTCAGGCGACAGCCCGCGCTAACTTTGTCGGGGTGGCCCCCTGGCTCATGCACGAGAAGCCAGCCGAAACACCATCCCGACCAAAGAAGAGGAAGGCGAAGTCGGTCAGGCGAGAGGACTCAAAAAAGTTCCCGCCTCGCCTTCCCCGACCCCTGATCGCGCCGAGAACCCTCCTTCCCTTCCGGAGGTATTTGTCTCACCTTACTCTTTGGTATAGTCGCCCCTTGGCTGGTCGCAACAGCGGTTCGCCAATTTGCCAAGATTGCACTGCAGATTTGTCAAACTGCCAAGACCTGCTATACCTCCAGTCTGCTAGGACAAGTCGCCAGGCTTGACCGCTACCTCTGTACGCCAGACCAGACGCTAGAACGCCAGAACAACAAATCGCTGAGACCAGTCCGCCAAACCACCGAGCTCTAAACTCTCTTTCAAGCTGAAGCATATATGTCAACCATGCCCAGTTTCCACAAATGTCTGAAAGAGAAACAAAAACTGATTTTGTGAAGATGTCTGCCAGTTTTTTGTCTGAAGTGACGAAGGGAGTGCAAATTTGATTCTTCAAAATTCCTTCTTAAATGAAATGACAGTCAACTTCTGTGTGCTTTGTCCTCTTATGGAAAATTGGATTCTTGAATATGTAAATGACGGATTTGTTATCACAGAACATAGGAAGCAGATGATCATAGACTTTCCCTAAGTCAAGCATAAGTGCCCTTAACCATTTCAACCCTCAAGTTGTTGAAGTTATGATTTTATACTCAACTTCAACACTTGACCTGAAAAGTATATACTGTTTCTTACTTTTCCAGCTAAAAAATTTTCCTCCTACAAAGGTGCAAAAACCCGCTATAGAATTTCTATCTTCTTTGTTATCTGCATAGCTGACATCAAAATACGCTTCAATCTTCAAATTATTATGCATCAAAATGCGCCAACTACCGTCCTTATTTGTAATAAGAAGGGCCGGTACGACACAAGGACTCAGATTCTCTCGTATGAACTTCTTCCGCAGAAGATCGTCAACTTGCCGTTTCAACTCTGCATGCTCAGTCGGATTCAAACGATAATGTGGGAGATTGGGCAGAGATGGCTCTGGAATCAGATCAATGGTATGCTGAATGTCCCTCAGTAGAGGGAGCTCATCCGGAAGCTCCTCGAGCATAATGTCTATAAAATCATCCATCAGCTGACAAACATCTGGATCAGTAATCTCAGTCGTCATCCCGGCTGCAACGATAAACATAACACCTCCCTCTAAATTCTCTCTCAGGAAATCACCCGTCCTCACGACATGTAGTGGTCTCGACGACCCCGCACTTACAGATGAATCAGTGTTGCCCTTTGGATGATCCCTGGGATGGGTTGGGGTAAGAGTAATCTTTTAAACTTTGTCGAAAAATACATACGTGTTGAACCAACCATAACAAGTGACGTCACGATCATATAACCAAGGTATTTCGAGAAGAACGTGTGCAATATCCATGGAGATGACGTCGCACAAGACTTGGTCCTCAGTGGTCGCTAAATGAATCGGCACCAGACATCTCTATGTAACATGAATGGTGAACTTATCCGCCCATAAGACACGATACAGATGCGAATGAGGCTCGACAGAAAGCTGCATCCTCTCCAACCCTTTCCTAACAATTATATTTTTGCAACCCACTATCAATGACGAGCTTGCAGGGACCTCTTGCGCTAAGGAAATATGTGAAGAAAATAGTGGTGTAACGCCAATCCTCCGCGACACGTGGGGTGTTAAAGATGCGACAGAGTACTCTTACCTCTAGCGATCTCTCAACATTGCTCTCCCATCCTTCCTCTATAACTTCCTCAACTGCGACATACTCTGCCTCAGTGTCTGGCTCGCCAGAATCCTCAATTAGTAAATTTCTGGTAGGGTATTGCGCCGCTAAGTGCCCTTTGCCAGAGCATCGATAACATTGGACGCCCCGAGATTTGGGGACTCCGGGAACAATAGCCTTTCCCGCCGCATCTGCGGGAGAGCGAGGGGTGACAATGATCGTGGTAGGAAGGTGTCTCCTAGCTATGACGACATTGGGTCAAGTGGTGACCTGCCTCGGGCCAGCAGTACGTAAATACTGCTCGTACTCTAGCGCGCGCTGAAAGACCTACTCAACCGTCTTCAGTCTATGGGGAATCAGTTCCTTTCGGGTGTCCGCTTTAAGTCCAACACAAAAGCATGATGCAGTGGCGAAGGGCTCCTCCATAATATCTCTGCGAACTACTAAATTGTTAAATTGGTACATATAATCTACAATGGAGATAGTCCCCTGACTTAGCACATAGAGATGATCTAAAAGCTGATCTCGATATGAAGCAAGGAGGTATTTATCTTGTAACCACTGCTTCATCCCATCCCATCGGGTGCTGGGATAATAGTCATCCCGCTCAAGAGATCTCTCGAGACTCGACCAATAAATTTTTACCTGGTCGATTAACTTTATTTTGGCGACTCGCACTAGCCTCTCGTCGCTCATCTCAAACCAGTGAAAATAATGGTCCATGCCCATGAGCCAATCATGATTAAATGCCTTCAGGTCTATGTGACCGTCGAAGGCGGGCGCATCAATGCGAATAGGCCGGGTGATGTCATCCTCCTCTGGAGTCATCCCTTGTCGCGACAATCAATGACATAGTGGCCCACTTTGCCACAGCACCAGCACTCATAAATATTGTACCTTCTTTTAAAGGCTGGCTTTACAGCATAGCAGTCAGCAACTCTTAATCCAGGAGGTACATCAGCCTTTTTCTTAAGTCTTCCAGCCACAACCTGATTTGGGATTTGTGTGGCAGCAGAGGTACTAGGGATATCTTGAACACTATCAGCAGATATACCCAAGCATGGTGTGCTGACAGACTTTCCTTTAGTCTGATTGTGGACAAGAAGACTTTGAGAATGAGCTGCATCCTTATTTTTGAGTGTTGGGGCTGGTGCACCAAACACAAATGGTACAAGATGAGACATTTGGATTTCTTCATGGGCTGTCATGTAGGCACTAGCACCCTTGACATTCCTAAAACCATATTCACAGCGATCATAAGTGATGTCATAGTCATACCTGTTAGATGGTAGCACCACTTTCCTGAAAGGAATTGAAGGCTTGGAGGCTAGTGACTGCAGTGAAGCTTTTCCCTTTCTTTTGGAATAGACAGCTCTAGTTCTCTCTTTGAAGCCTAACCCCTTCTTATCCTTTTGGGTGGAGAAGGAATCAATCAAAGACAATACTGAACATGACTTTGAGAACTTAGCCACTAACTCTTTCTCCTTTTTGAGTTTACCTTCAAGATTCCTAATGTGATTATTTTTGAAAGTTATTGTATCCATCTGAATAACAGTGATGTTCTTCAGCTTGCTGACTTTCTTTATTTTCAGGTCCAACATGTTTGCTGAGTCTGAAACGGCCGGGCCGGGCAAAGCCCGGGTACCGGGCTATAGTCTGAGCCCGACACACTTGCTGGCAGAAGACCGGGGCAGGTAGGCGAGATTAAAATCCCGCCTATGATTAGGCGGGTTAAAATCCCGCCTATGATTAGGCGGGATTAAATCCCCCCTATGATTAGGCGGGATTAATCCCGCCTTTGTTATTCAGGTCTGCCCGGGACAGCATGAAGGGCCTTACCGGGCCCTCTTTGAGAGGGAGCCCGAGCCAGACCCGACCCGATTCACACTGAGCCCGGATCGAGCCCAGTTGGCAAAAAGCTCTGGCAGGATCGGGCCGGCCCAAGCCCAACCCGGTCGGGCTTTTTGCCCACGTCTACTTGGCGGGATCCGTTTTTATTAATTTGCGGATCTTGGTAAAACTCATGTTTTGCATACTCACTTTGAAAATGTTAGAATCACAAATTATTTCCACATTAGGGCTTCATTTGGTTCGGCGGTGACGAGTCGATCCGGCGGGTGGAAATAGTGTGTTCGAACCGGAGGGGGGAGGTGGCTGCTCCAAACGGAGCTTCTTGGGGCGTTTCTCATGGCGGGCGCGTGGAGCCCATCTTTGACTTCAGGATGTGAAGTCGTAAACAACACTTATAGGTGTATGATGAGACCTCCTCGTTCTAGCTCGCTAGTCTGAGTATAGACAAACCATTTCCCAATTAGTGATGGTCAACTCATAGCTCGGAATATCTCGGTCTAGAGCTCGGAATTCTCGGTAGTAATTAATCATCGGTCATTTAGACTCATCCCCATTTTGGGGTTAGACAAAATAGTTTTTTTGGTTGAAGAGAAATTTTGGGGGTATAAAAAAGAGAGATTTAGACTCATCCCTTTGCTTTTATACAGTTGCACAATGGGATGATCTTAAATCGAAGTACATTGAAGAGATAATCAATAAAAAAAACTTATTCAACTTGCTTCAGAAAACAAAAGGCCGACACACCTCTTTAATATTTGATTACTTGTTATTTGAAATAACTTGGGTGTTTATTTTGGCTCTCTTACAGGGAATATTAGATTATTCTGTAAGTGCCACCTGCTCAATAGGGAAGAAAACTCATCTGAATTTGCTACTATTGTAGATTTTGAGGCGGCCAAGAGTGGTGAGCTCAGATTCATCACCGAAAGATCGACAAAGAAAATCTTAAAAGCAAGGATGCGTCTAAATTGTGGTGTTGTCAAGCTTTGAAGCCAGATAACTATCCTGAAAGTTTCAAGACAACTTAAAAATATTTTTCCATATACTACTAAAGTTTCATATTGGTCCGAAACATTGCGACTATTCAAAAACAACATACAAGACGTAAGAGTTCATAATAAACGGATGGGAAATTATAACTTACCTGATGGGAAGGGAAATTGAAGTTGATCCGAAGAATTCTCCCGCGCCGGTAATTTTAAGGTTAGGCTGGACAGTATATGACACTCGCGTAAGGTTAGGCCTGGCCAGCCAACCAGACGCTTTATGATCATCTTGAAGAAGCTTGATATTGGATTAGTCGTCACACGGCGAAGTATTCCTGGAGGTGTCCCATTTTCCCTGCATTTGTAAATATGAGGTTAAAAATTTTAACTTTATTCTTTTTAATGAATGAAAAAATTCGATCATGATATTTTCTCCAACCACATAGTTATAACAACATCCAAATTGGATCGTCATCCGTCATTTACCACACATCCATTTTCTAGGAGCAGACTATGTATTCTTTGCAAGAAGAGAATTAAATAAAAATAATAATAAAAGGACCATTGTCTCAAACCAAGAGACCTCCAGTCGGAGGGCATAATATGCAAGCAAACCAGACGCTTTGTCATCACCGAGCAGAAGGGTGTGCCTCACGAGCGCACACGGCACGCACGCCCCTAGCGCATTTGTCTGACAAGTCGGAGTGCACGCACCGTTAGCGCTAGTCATTGTAATCACTTCCGACCACCTTCACCACAGCTGTCGCCGAGCAACCTACCTGTAATGCTAGAACTGTCTGGGGGGCATGTTTGTTATGTTTTGGAAATTAGTGATCTAGGTGATCAAGATCAAAAAATGTCATTCGTCAACTCCAGATCCAATTCAGTGCAATTAGTAGCACAATACTTCAAGATAGATATAAAAATGCCCCCATGCCTTCATTTGAGAGGAAGACACTCGAGAGACAAGGGAGATTTCTGAGGTTTTTCGGCAAGGACGTGAGACTTAGATCGTTCATTCGTTCATAATTCTCATGGCTTTCTCTCAAGTCTGCTCCCGCTCAACGCTCATGTGGATGCTTCAGCAAGCATGAGAGAAGACATTGTTTGACATGAGGCTTAGATCATTCATTCGTTCAGAGCATACATACTCTGTTCCTAGAAAGTGGGGTCATGGTAAAAGACGGGTGACGATCCAATTTATCTGTTGTTATAACTATGTGGTTGGAGAAAATATTCTGATCTATTTCTTTCTCATTCATTTTAAAAACATAAAGTTCAAAATTTTAACCTCATATTTATGAATGCTTGAAAGAAATGAAAAACCTCCAGGAATCCTGCACAACGTGATGGCTAATCCAATACCAAGCTTCTTCAAGGTGTTGATAAAGCATTTGGTTGTCTAGCATGGCATGCCCACCGTCGACGTTCCCGATAGTTGCATCATTAACATCTACAAATCTAGTGACTCCATTCCTCCACACATTGACAGTCATGACCTCGTCCGCTCAATCTGCATTGTGTCATTTTTAGGCGAGTGTGATATATTGTTCAAGCCTAACCTTAAAATTACCTACCCGGGAGAATTATCCGGATCAACTTCAATTTCCCTTCCCATCGGGTAAGTTATTATTTCGCATCGTTTTGTTATAAACTCTTATGTCTTCTATGTTTTTTTGAATAGTTGCAATGTTTCAGAGCAATGTGAAACTTTAGTAGTAAATGGAATAATATTATTAAGTGGTCTTGACGCAGGCGCTGGAGATAAAGACGACACCGCCGTTAGTAGCCATCAAGTTCAGGATATTCCAGAAAGCGACGAGGTCGAACTCGATTCCATCCTCGCACATATAGCAAGTGAAGGCGACTAAGGCGCTAATGCCATTGGGGTTAACTTGCGCGGTAATCCACCCGAAGTACTTGAAAACTTGATTTACCTCAGGCCACATGGGTAGCCGCAATCCTACCTGAAAGTGCGACAGAGGTAAGGCGAGCTCATCACTAAAGAAGGTGTTGATGTTCTCGCCCAACACAGGTCGCCTCGCGGAAAAACATTCTGGAATGAAACGCTCTTTGAACACTTTAAACTTTAAGTGGTGATCGTCGAGTCTAGGAAGCAATGATCAACAAAGTTAGCGATGCAATACGCGCTCCCATCTTTGCCCTTGGCTTCGCGAACCATCATGGAGGAGCCGAGGCGAGCTGAAAGTTTCAAATGGGTAAGCTGAAGGAAATGTCGAAGGTAAGAAAACGTCCCCTCAGACCCATCCCCCGTATTTATAGAGTTAGGCGAAGCCAAGGCCCCGACCGTCAACGCGTACCACTATAGAAGAAGATGACACACGTAGTCGCCAAAGCATTTTAACTCGTGCACTGACGCTCTCGCGCCGTCGTGAACTCACGTACACAAATCTCCACACGTGTCCCGACTCGCATAATGAATACAACATTCAAAACACTACGAGGGAACATGAACTTCGGAGAATAATTTCTCATTTTCTCACAATATAGAATGAGTACAAAAATCTCGTATCTAAAAGTAAAGTGAGTTCAAATCAGTGCGGGTGCAAAAGTGTGAGTCTGAAAAATCGCGTGCACAAAATGTGGTAAATATATACTAAGGACAACAAAGAAACAAAAACAAAAGTGCTAATCTTCTTCTCGTGGCGCAACGATCTGCTCTGGCGACGCGGGTGTCCTGGGTGACGAGTATTTCAGGTTATGCTCATGGCCTCATGAAACTTCTCATGATCTCGCCATAGGTACTCATCACCTTTGCGCACGTCGACTTCAAGGATGTCTTGTCTCTGGATTGTATATTCTCTCCTCGGAACCTACCATCCGCAGAAAGAGCCCGCCTTCACCCTCCAAATTCGCCTGATAGTTATCCACGGCGTCGACGCGATTTCTGGGCTGGAAGAGTTTTTGTCTTGTCTCAGCTGGGGGCACGGCGGATAGAAGGGAATCATGAGTTGCGTGGACAGTAAGCAAATGAATCTCGAACTCGACACTCTCCACTCGTGGATCGGCTAAGAACTCGCGTAAATGGCTCGATATCCTGGGAGATGATGACCCCGGCGGGGTTCCCAACGAGGAAAGCTCCTGCGAGTCGTGAGAGCATGGTCCTGCATCAAAGGTGTCAGTGAAATTTGAAATTCAGAAAAGCGTAAAATATTTGGCCATAGTTGGGCACTCATCTTGGGAAGACACGATCCCTCCCTCTGTTGGGCAAGGTAGCATAATCGCTAGACACTTCCGGCCTGTGCAAGGTCGACTCGCCGGGTTCGAAAGCATTAGCCAGGGTAGTTGGAACCAGGGCTTTAGTTATGACGAGCAAGCTTTGTAAGGCGCCTCATCCCGAACCGGTTCACCCTTAGAATCACAAAAGGCAGGGACTACGGAGCAAGGGATATTAGCAGCGTTAACCCCCCGGGATCAGAAAATCATTACAAGAAAACAGTTTTTTGACCAGGGCAATTTGCCCTGGCAGAAAGTCAAAAATTATGGCTAAAGAGTATTTGTGATGGCCTAGACAAGAAAATTTTGTGGCCAAAGGTCGCGTGGAGAAAGGTTTTTAGCCCCAAATTGGTCGTAACCAATAGTGTTAACTACGAAAGAATAATGTTGTGGCCAATGTCTGCTCTTTTAGCCAGGGTTTCATCTCCCTGGCAAAAGCTTTTAACGATTAAACGGGCAATTTGCCACTGCTTGTAGCCGTGACAAATAATGTACTTATTAGCCACGGGTTAATCCCCTGACTAATAAAAAATTTATTGTCTTTTAAAAACTATTTGCCACGGTTTCAAACCGTGACAAAAAATAAATTTTAATTTTTTAAAAAACCTATACTTTAGCATTCTTCGAAGAATAATTACTCAAAATAAATTCAGTGCCCCCTATCCTACAATCATTGCTAGTTTCTCCTTCCTCAATTTACTTCTCATTAACTACACGTTGAATCCATGACAAAAAGTATAATATAGTCAAATACGCAAGAAAAGAACACAAAAGCAGAAATATATTATTAGCATAAGTATGCGCAAAATGTGAGGGTGAGACATATATTGCGAGACATGATTTCGCAATGTACCCTTTGGAAACAAGAAAACTACAAGCAAGAGAGAAACCGGTGGTGTGATTACAGAAGCCGCATGTTCGAACCGAGATTTGGCCTAACAAAGAGTTCAAACCAAAGAGAGTAGCTTGCACTTCTCCCGAGGAAGACTGTTTTGGCTGAAGAATACGAGCTAGACACAGACCCTGAGCAACAGCGCGGAGGTCCCGCAACACACCCAGAAGATCTTAGAGTGATTCCCCTCTCACACCAGTACTGAAACTGGGCACCTTGGAGAGCCTTTATAGCTAATCAAAAATGACCCAAGGTGGCGGAAGCTAAAAAAACTGGATCCTCTCCAAAGGTGCCCTTCAGGGTCTATTTATAGTTTTTCTAGCAGGGTCTGCCAATAGCGCAATCTCGCCTTTTAGTTTTACTAAATGCACCTCAAATTGGTCAGCCAACAGTCAAACTCCGCTGTTTGAAATGACTATCAGCAGACAACAATAATTACAACATTGCAAGGAAAAATTTCTGGATGGCGAGTGTCCAGATGGAGCTAACACTTGCCAACCCCTGGCTCGCCTCGCTCTCCATGACGAGTGTCTCATCAAACGAGCTTTGCACGGAGCGACGAGTGCTCGATGAAACTGGCACTCGCTCGCCTCTATGGAGATTCTCCCAGTAAGCGAGCTCTTTCCCATATCCCCTTCTTCTACTTGGGCGAGAGCGGTCCTATCTCCCGACTCGCCCCACTGACCGGGAGCTCACCGCTTTAGGCGAGCACGAGCCCTCTTTCTTCCTTGCCTACCCGGCTCGCCTGGGTCCGGTACTCTATCCAACTGCAAAACCTTCCGTCAGACCATCAACCGTCCTCTCGGTCAACAACCTATTCCGTCGCCGTCAACGTCGACCGAAATTTCCCGCCACTCCGTCCCCTAATCCATTCCCCTGTTGTTCATCATTAGACAAGCCGGAAAAAACCCTCCCCCACACGCCAAGTCACCCTCCCACTGCTTTTTTACCTCTGCCCGCCGCTCCTCTGTCACGCCTCCTCTCTCACTCTCTCTCATGTCTGCTCTACATAAAAATCTCCAAGCTTTCTCCTCGGCAGAGCCTCGCCTCCTCAACAGCGGCTCCTCCTCGGTGGTTCCTCCTCAGCGGCTCCTCCTCGGCGGCTCCGCCTCCACATCTTCCTCCTCGACAGAGCCACGCCTCCTCCAAGCTGCTCGTCTCCCTCTCCCTCTCAGGTGCTTTGTGCACTTGAAGCTGCTCCGACAACCGGTTCTGCTCGGATGACGTTGATGCAGTAAGGTTCTTGTTAGGATTAACAAAAGCTTTTGTATTCATATAAAAAACAAGGACCCTTGGGGTCTACATATAAGAGAAGAGGAGAAAGGGAGAACACCACAGGCGGAGTGGGACTAAACCTAAACCAATAAAGAATATTATAAAATACAATATAATATTAACATCTCCCCTCAAACTCACGGTGGATCATGAACCGAGAGTTTGCTAATAAGATATCTGAATCGAGCAGATGTGAGAGACTTGGTGAGGAAGTCCGCTATTTGTTCTTCGGAGGCAATGAACAGTAGAGAAATGATGTTGGCGAGAAACTCTTGGCGAGTGAAGTGACAATCAATTTCGATGTGTTTCGTCCGTTCATAAAACACCGGGTTGGAGGCAATTTGTATAGCACTTTGATTATCACAGAATAAAGGAGTGGGTCCGGAATATGGTAACACCAAGATCACATAGAAGATGGCGAAGCCAAACGATCTCAGCAGTAGTGGAGGCCATGACACAATACTCGGCTTCAGTGTTGGAGCGCGCAATGGAGTCATGTTTCTTGCTACGCCAGGATATAAGAGAGTCACCCAGGAAGATACAGAAGCCAGTAGTGGAGCGACGAGTAGTAACATCCCCCGCCCAGTCAGCATCAGAGAATGCTCGAAGGGTGAGTGTTGAGGTGGAAGAGAGAAATAGTGACCTGGTGATGGAGGTGCGTAGATAGAGAAGAATCCGGAGGACTGCGGCATAGTGAACTGAACGAGGGGCTTGGACAAACTGACTGACAAAGCTAACAACATAAACAATGTCAGGCCTAGTCATAGTGAGATAAACCAGCATCCCGACGAGGCGCCGATAGCGGGATATATCTGGAAGAGGTTCGCTGTCAGTGGGGAGGAGTTTCAGATTGAGCTCGATCGGAGTATCAACTGTTCGGGTGTCGGTGAGAGCAGCAACAAAGAGGATGTTGGAGATGTAATTCTGTGGGGAAACCAGGATGCCACGTTTGGATCGGGAGATTTCCAGCCCAAGGAAATACCGGAGGGGCCCCATATCCTTCATTTCGAACTGACTGCGGAGGTGCTGTTGAAGAGAGACAATGGTGACATGGTCATCGCCAGTGATAATCATGTCATCCACATAGAGAAGGAGAATGTCACAGCTCAGGGGAGAAGTACGAGTGAACAAAGCATGATCAGTCTGTCTCTCAATGAACCCGGCCTTGAGAACAGCCATTCGGAAGCACTCAAACCAGGCACGACGGGCCTGTTTGATACCATAGAGAGCCCGACGGAGATGACAGACGTGGCCGGTGGGAACGAAAAGACCTGGTGGAGGAGCCATATACACCACCTCTGCAAGGTCACCATGAAGAAAAGCATTAGTGACGTCCATCTGAAGTAACGACCAATCCCGGGTAGCAACTGCAAGTAAAGTGCGCACGGTTGTCATTCTGGCAACGGGTGCAAACGTTTCATCGTAGTTTGCTTGCACCTCTGTTCAGACAGCTCTGCATTGCCGGACTCCTGTCAGCCCGCAGCTGTTCATCCCGCCAGTCCGCCTTTGTTCCCGCCAGTCCACCTATCGCCGGACTCCATCCCGCTGTCCGCAGCTATTCATCCCGCTCTCCGCAATCCCGCAGCTGCTCATCATGCAGCTCACCAGCCCGCTGTCCGCAATCCCACAGCTCGCCAAAGCTCCATCCCGCTATCCCGCACACCACCTCCCGGAGTTCTCCAGCCCGCATCCCACCATCACGCCATCCCGCCAAATCGCTACCCGCAGCCCGCCGATCCGCAGTCCGCCATCCCGCAGCTCGCCAAACCCTTGCCTCCATCTGGTCGTAGCCTGCCATCCCGCCCAGCTCGCCCAGTTCGCCCCGCTTGCCGCAGCCCGCATCATGCCGCTGCGACTTGATCCGCTAGCTGTCTGTCCGCCCGCCTTCTGCCCAGTCCGCAACCCGTCTGTCCCTGCCCAGTCCGCAACCCACCTTCTGCCCACCTCCTGCCCAGGCCGCCCAGCTCCTGCCCAGGCCGCTGCGAGTTGATCCGCAGGCCGCTGCAAATCTCTTTGCAGCATCCTCTCTGCTCGGCTCCAGTTCACCATTCCGGCGGCGTCATGACCACCCCATTGATCTCGTCTCCTCTGAAAGCCACTTCCTTCCAATTGGCCACGGCCAGCGACTGGTCAGACTGGGCTCTTACTGTTGAAGCCGCTCTCTCCACCCGTGATCTATGGGATCACATCATCGGTGCTCCTCCCACCTCTGCAAGTTCTACTGCTATCAGCTCTGCAAGTTCTACTGCTATTAGCTCTGCCAACACCACCGCTGCCGCCACCACTCCTGATGACGCGAGTCTTTGGTGACGTCGCGACCAGGCCATTCGGGCTTACCTCCTGGAGTCTGTTGCCTGTCCACTTCTCACCTCCATTGGCCGCCTCTCCTCAGCCCGCGCTATGTGGGAGTATCTTCGGGATCGGTTTGTTCCCCGCGGTGGAGCACGTCGTCATCGTCTCATCTGCGATTCTCAGTCTGCACGACAGGAAGGACGATCCATTCAGGATTTCTTCACCATGATGAGCACCTTCTGGCATGAATTGGACTCTATGATCCCTTTACCCTGCTGCTGTGCTCACTCCTTGGAGTTTCAGCGTCATCTTTCCGAGGGCCATCTCCATCAGTTCCTCGCCGCACTGCGACCCGAGTTTGCTCTTCTTGCAGCCCAGCTTCTTCATCGGGTTCCTCTTCCCACTTTGGATGAAGCCCTGATTGCCCTTCTTGATGAAGAAACTCGCCTTCGTCCTCCTTTGGATCCTCCGCCTTCTCCTGGGGGTGACATAGTTCTTGCAGTTCGACCGTGGGACGACACTATTACCTGCAACTACTGTAAAGAGGTGGGTCACATGAAGTTTGAATGCCCCACCCGTCCCCCACGTTCTGATGACAACCACCGTAACAACCGTGGTCGGTGGCGTGGACGTGGCCCAGTTCAAATCCCACCGCTGCAGCTGCTACAGATCGACTACAACGTCTTGAGGAGTTACTTCTTCAATCACCACTGCTTCAAGGCGCCACCCCTGCAGCTCACAGCATGTCTGTCGCTCCTGGTACTACTGTTGTTCGGGCTCTCCCAACTGCGCCTTGGTATTTTGACTCTGGGGCGTCCTGCCACCTCACCAACGATTCCAACACTCTCATAAACTGTACCTCCCACCCCACTCACATTCAAGTCACCACTTCTGACGGGGATCTGTCCCCATTAAGCAGTCCGGCTCGATCACCCCAAAATCTGCTCCCTCTGGACACCTTACCCTCTCTAACATCCATCATGTCCCTCGCATCCACATGAACCTTGTTTTTGTTAGCTCTCTTTGTGATCTTGGTCTAACTGTTCTCTTTTCCTCCTCTGATTGTGTTGTGCGGGATTCACGGACGGCTCAGAGGATTGGACGGGGCCGTAGGACTGGTGGTCTGTATCAGCTGGAGTATCTTCACGTTCCACCATCAGTATCCTCATCACCTTCTGTTCTTTCTGTTACCTCTGATACCATGTTAGGATTAACAAAAGTCTTTGTATTCATATATAAAACAAGGACCCTTGGGGTCTACATATAGGAGAAGAAGAGAAAGGGAGAACACCACAGGCAGTGTGGGACTAAACCTAAACCAATAAAGAATATTATAAAATACAATATACTATTAACAGTTCTGCTCCTACTCAAAGAAACAGGTACTCCAGCTTCATCGTTGGATTCTGCTTTGGCATTATGTTTTGATTAATTTATATACTCAATTTGAAGCATCAATATCTCCAACAGGACATCTTAAAAAATCCTTCCTAGTCGCTGCTGCCAATCATCTGATTCTCCTGTCGTTCTCCACACCAAGCTCCAGGTATATCCTCCATCTCCAACATACGTTTCATGTTTTTATTCAATTTGAATGTATTCCATGTTTTTTCTGAGCTTCTCTCCACTGTAGAATAATTTATATCTCTGTTTCAATTTGTATGTTAAGATTATCCATAAAATTTTGCAAGTTATCCGGCCATAACACCTTTCATCATGCCAGTCAATACTGTTATGTCAATTAATTTTGACTCCCTTGAAGAATCATTTAATTTTCTTCAATATCTAAAACTGCGGTAGAGTTAACAAGTTTTTTCAACCTTCTTATTCTCCATTTAAAGGAACCTCAACAAAGAACGCCTGCGATTATTAAAGTGGAGGTGTATTTTGGCGTTCTTATAATACATTAGTATGAGTTTGTTGAAAGAGTTGTTGGGAACTCACTTTTCTATTCATTTTCTAACTTTTAATTTTATGGAATTTAGTAGTCTTGTTTGGATTTTATTAGAACTTGTACATAAATCAATAATCTTTGGTGTGAATTCATGTGAAATGAACTTATGACACTTAATTGGGCTGTACTGTATACTGAGTTCTTTATTATTCTTTCCAGGTTTCAAAATTTGAGTACCTCTTTTGATACACAATAATGATTAGTTCATATGACAATTAATTGAGCTAACAATGGGAATTGAACTTTGATTTTGTTGGAAAATTTGTCATCCTTTTATTTCTTTGGACTTTAAGTTGTTTACTTCATTTAAGGTATTTTTGAGATTTTGATTATTCATTCTACATTTCAAAGGTTGAGTACCTCCTTTGAGCAAAATGATTACTTCCCACGACAGGTAATTGAACTAATACTGGTAATTGAACTCTGATTTTGTAGGACAATTTTTCATCCTTTTAATTATTTGGACTAAAGTTTTTTTTCTACCCAAATTTTTGAGTTTCCTCCTCCAAGCTTGCTTCAATACAGGGCAATAGTTGTCCTCCAAATAGAGTACGCCAGACTCAATTTAAAGGCACATAATCAATTTAAAAGGCACAGACCCCATGTCCAGCATTATAAAGCCACCATTAAATGTGTGTGCACTCTCTCTTATTGGGATATAACGCAGGAACTATCCTCTAGGCACAACTAATTTAATACAGGTTATACAAGCGCATAACTCTGAACAAGAACGATGCATACGTAAATACTACAACTACAATAATAATACATGAAGAAATGTACCGACGTCCGTTACAGAAAACACCGTGGAGGAGGCGGACTCGCTCAATCCGCGGGAGAGTGAATAATCTGGACTGCAATCCGCTAGCACAGCGGATGCACAAGGTTCACCGAGAACCTTCGTCGTCCGATGACGATCAAACCACACGCCACCACCGGAGAAGCACTGTCGAGGCCAACTGCACTCACGCACGCCATCGACGCCAAGTCGCACCACCGGAGAAAAAAACCATCAAGGTCACTGCACTCCCGCATGCCTTCGCCGGCATGCCCGCACTGCCGAAGAGAAACTCCGTCAAGGCCACTGCACCACCGCAAGCCTTCGCCGCCACGCCCGCCAAGACCGGCAAACACCCTCTCCTCCAAGATCGGCGGCCGCATATAGGCGGGCTTCGCCCTCCTGTGCACGGGCTTCGCTCGTGCTCGATACGTCGTTGCGAGCTGCGTCCGCCTATGACCGGATTGCGCACGCACTCTGAATTTTTTTTTCAAAACATATACATATGAGTATTTAAAATGACCTCAAAAAATATGAAATACTATTCATATTTTTATTTTATAAAATTTTGCAAATTTTAATCTAAAAATTTATTTATCTCGTCATCTCTCTTTATCACTCCCCCTCTCTCTCCTTCCTTCTCTCTCCCTCCCCTCTCTCTCTCCCTCTCCCTCCTCTCTCTCTTTCCAACTCTCCCCCTCATGCTCTTTCTTGATCCAATGTCCAATAATCAATCTTTGGTATGCCTCTAAATATCTATATTCTCTTTTATATATATATAAGATATATCAATGTAGGTCAGACAAGAAATGGCAACATCCATATATATATATATATATATATATATATATATATTTATTTATTTATTTCATTTGTGGCAGTGGTTTTATAATTTAGGCAAGAGAGAGGGCACTCTCTCTATAAAGGAAGGCCATTAAATGGCGTGATTCCTTTTATACGCGGTGGCTCCCCTCTTATGCCCTAAATGAAAGGATCCGAACCAAATATTCAACACATAATCAATTTAAAAGGCACAGGCCCCATGTCCAGCATCATAAAGCCACCATTAAATGTGATAAATAACTCAACATTTGCATAATTCAATTAAAATTTGCATAATTCAATTCAAAGGCACAGACTCTTAACGAATGACATATCCTAATCAGCATTTGCATAACGTGACAGTTCTTCCTGATTGTTTCTTTCTGGGTTTTGATATTTTATGTAGTCGTATTCTTCAATCTCCACCTCATCATCCATGGTTCCCTATTTTTTTCTTCATTTTCTTACTCATATTTCATTGCCTTATTCCATTTTGAGCATTTTATAGTTTCTTAGACATGAAATCTTGAACACTAAGTTTTTTTGATGGAACATTTTGTTTGGAGATAGCCCAATTTGCTAACTGAAAGTGAAATAAAAAACTTCCCTTGGAGATCTTCACTCCAGAGCATCCTATCACTAATAAAATTTTTTTGGCTCTTCACGATAATCATGTTAAATCTCAGCACATTTCTTCGTTTCATAAACAATACTATACTCTCATATTCCTGTTCTTTCATTTATTACGCCGTTATTAAGTTTTGCTTTTAAATATATTTTGTGATTATGTAATTTTAGGTTTGTTATATTTTAAGCAGGTACTCTGATTCTTTTAATAATTGCATGAATTTTTATTAAAAAATGTAATAATTGATTGAGGTTAAGGCTTCCTTTACTGTTGATTGGCATAAGAAATATAAGAACCAATTGTTCTTTTGTGGTTATATTTATGCACTTTTTGTATTTAGATAGTTCAGTGCAAAATGCATCTTTCAATAGTGTACAGCATGTGTTTGATAATATGCTTATTAAGGATATTATATCATGGAATTCCATAATCTTTCAATAATTACAAGACAAATGGATTATACGCATTTCTTCTGCTTAAACTCAAAGGTTAGAAGAGATAATTTTAGTTCTAAGCGTCAACTGAGAATTTCTTAAAATGCAGATTTTTTAATGTTTTATTTTTAATGATGTGCAACCATTGCTCCCATGCATCATAAGAATCTACTATCTATGTAGTTAAATATAATATCAGAATTCTCATATCACTTTGGACCACCCCTCTAATTTTGGTAAGTTATCCTTATAATTATTTATAGATTTGATTGATTTGTGTTTTTATCAGAGTTCCAGAGTGTACGCCACGACCCTCACCTTACTGAGGATTCGGAAGGGTCCGTGGTAACGGGGTGCCAACTTCTGGTTCTTCACTCCTGCAACTGACAACTGTCAGTAAGGTTGTAACTTGAGGTACACTCACTCTCTTACCTCAAAACTTTGCTCTCGCCGATGTTTATCTGCTTGGTCCTTGCAGTGCTATGCTTTCTGAAGTTTCTCCTTCAACTGTTTTAAGATGTCGTTCCACCATTGTAATGCAGACTCCACTTCCGGCACCACGAATGTTCCTTTCTCGTAATTCCGAAGTCTCGGCGGTACTCTCCCATACAAGCTTTACGTTGTATTGTGTTGGATCCGAGATTCGGCCCAACGAAGAGTTCGGACCCAAAAAGGGGGCAGCCTGCACTTACTTCTCCCGAGGAAGAACATTTGGCTGGAGACTTAGAACTAAGCACAAACTCTGGACTACAACGCGGAGGTCCCACCGCACACCCAAAAGATCTTATAGTGCTTCCCCTCCCAAACCAATGCTGAAGCTAGGCACCTTGGAGGGCACTTGAAGCCAACCAAAAATAACTTGAGGAGGAAGAAGCCAAAAGATCTGGTCCTCTCCAAAGGTGCCCTTCATGGTCTATTTATAGTTTTCCAAGTCTGGTCTGCGCATAACGGAATCCCTCCTTTTGGTTTTACAAAACGCACCCCAAATTGGTCTGTTAACATCCAAACTCCGATGTTTGGAAAGACTATTAGCAGACAAGAACCAATATAAAATTCTATTTAAAATCTCTGGAGCATACTAATGATGCGGTCTCATGGCCTTAGCCTCCGAGAGTGTTGGGTGCCCGATGAAGCTGACACTCGTCAACCACTAGTTTGCCTTTCGGGGCGAGTGAAGACCTGCCTCTCGACTCGCCTCGCCTCGGCTTACCTGGCGAGCGCCTAGTAAAACAAACACTCACCTACCTCATATTCCCTGCCTGGGGCGAGTGCGGTCCTACCATCCGGCTCACCCCACTCGGAGTAGCGAGTGCCTGACGAAGAAGGCACTTGCTAGCCTTCCACTCGTTGCCTGGGGCGAGTGCAGACCTGCCACCCGATTCACCCTGCCAACCGCATCTCTGCGGCCTTAGGCGAGTGTAGGCCTGCTGCCCTACTCGCCCACTTGACTTGTCTGGGCCTAAGAGCCCCTTTTGCACTCTAGGCTTCCGTCTTCCCGGGCTACTCACTCAGCGAACACGAGATTGTACGCAATCCCCGCTCTTTGCGAGATTGTCTCAAGCTCGGAAAGAAAAACCAAATCTCGAGTGTTCGGTGAGTGTCTGCTGAGCTGGAGGGAATCTTTTTGGTGGCCCCCCTCTTCATTATAAATACCGACAAACGAAAGGGTGGGGGGCTTCATAACTTCTCCTTTTTTCCACTTTTTTTCTACCATGACTG
Organism: Platanthera guangdongensis; assembly: GCA_039583875.1. Taxonomy (NCBI): domain Eukaryota; kingdom Viridiplantae; phylum Streptophyta; class Magnoliopsida; order Asparagales; family Orchidaceae; genus Platanthera; species Platanthera guangdongensis. Next base: position 28,602,181 of record CM077157.1, read on the forward strand.
GACAATGCCGTTTTTGAAAGAAATTAAGGATCACATCGATGCCACGAGGGAGGTGAACAAGTCCTTCACTGCGGAGTTCGCCCCCTGGCTTGCCCGGCGGACCTCAAGCCGTTCTTCAAGATAAAGAAGGCCAAGATGGTCAGGCGCGACCAAACAGAGGGCGAATCCACCCTTCCGACTCCTCCACTCGCCGCTGAACTCACTCCCTCGGTATGCTTGCTTACCGCTTAGCTCGCCAGCCGCCAAGATATATTGACTGAAACCGCTTTGGATATTTGCAGGGAACATTTCCCGAAGAGGAAATTGCGAGAGAAGACTCGGCGAATGCCCACCCGCACTGGCACCAAGGAGACTGACCTCCAGTGAGATGAGATGGCCATCCCTGTCCTTCAAATCGCCCTGCCACCTTCGGGATCACTGGCCTGTAAATCCCGCCCCTGAAATCTCCGGTTCTCTCGACCACCCCTGTCGTTACCTCAGGCTCAGGGTTTCCGATTCAGGGGGCTCTCGACCACTCGACTCCTGCCACCCATCGGATTGCTGACCTCGTGCCATCTCGTCCCAGACTGGGGAAATCACTCACGTTAACCTTCGATGAACCCTTCCAAGGGCGACCTGACCCCTCTCGCCAATGCCCCGACAAAGGAGTTATGTCCTCGCCAAGTTAGGCGAGGCATTTTCCTTCTTCCCGAGTCCTTGTTTTGTTTGGCTAAACTTCTGTTTTGCTTGGCTAAACCCTTGTTTTGCAGGCTATCGAGAGGTCTTATCTACTGATCTCAAAATAGACGAGAAGTTCTCGCCGCCCCCTCCCCTATTGCGATTGCCGACTTTTTGGGCGATCCGAAAGATGTTGTGGTGCTGAAGAGGCAAACTACTGATCTATTTAAGAAACATAGCCTTATGTTGTGCGAGGTCTACAACCAGGTCCAAGAGAACAGAGGCCACCGAGCAACAATTATGTTGTCTCAAAAGGGATTATGCGGAGCTCCTGGACGAGATACGACGGGGAGCTGGTGGCGAGGGGACCTCTCCAGGGGTCCATATTTCGTGAGCCGAAGATCAGTTGTGCTTGGTGCAACAGGATCTTAGCGACGTTCGCAAGTATCACTATCCTCGCCAACCACCGAGGTTTGGAGCCCGAGGCCGGGGAAATGACTCCAATGCTGAGCCTACTGACACTCGTTCTCTCCTCCCCTTGCACCTTAATTGCTTATCATTTTAAATTTCTAACTATGTAATATTTAACTCTGGACTCGTCTGAGACTTTCGCAACTAGAACTGTAGGGTTCCCGCTTGATGTAGAATTATGTTCTGCTTGTACCTTGTGATGCTTTGTTTTTCTCTCTTTTCCCTTGGGATTCGAATGAAATGTTAGTCTCGACACGCTGGCGAGCGGAAGGGAGCACGACGTCGGCCCGATGTCCGAGGCATGGAATGATGATTTGCTATCCGCACACCCCCGCCCCGAATCCCTCATTCCCAATTCCTTTTTTATGAATAGGCCCCGCCGTTTTTCCTTCACCTACCGCATTTATCACTGTCCGTTCCCCAACCCTCTTTGTCTCCTAGCACTCGCCCTCTAGTTCTCGCACGAGCGTTCACACAATGGGCGGCGATGGCGGGGATGTTGAAGGCAGATCAGAGTGCGTTTGGGCCTTCACAGACCACCCCTTTCATCACTGCAACTTGACGGAGGGTGTGTACCTCCCAGTTGTGGCGGAGTTCATCTCGCCCGGATTTGTCGCTCGCTGCTCGGGGCAGTTTGACTCGATCAGTAACTTCCACCCAGATGAGCTCGCGATCCTCATCTCGCATTTCGAGGTGAGGTTGTGACTACCGCTCTTGCCAGAGGTGCGTCAGGCCCTCAGGTATCTGGGCATGGTCCAGGGTCAACTGAATCCTAACTCTATCGCGATGCTGGTAGCCTTTGTCAGCTTCCTGCGCGAGGAGCGGATCGAGTTTAGTCTCACTGCCTTCCGTAAGCTCTTCGCCTTCAGGGCCAACAAGGACGGGACCACGTTCTTCTCCAGCCAGCACGCCAAGGTTCGCGAGACGACTAACGAGAACCACAACCGGCTTCAGAAGTTCGTGTTCATCAAGGTTAACTTCGGCAACGTCCCTTTCTCGCCCATCCAAGAGGACGAGGCGACTTACCGTCCCCCCTCCGTGGGAGGTCATGAGGCCGATCTCTTCAAATTCTTTGTTGAAAAAAACTTTGAGGTTAGCGAGATCCAATCAGGGTGTTCACAAACAGTCTTTCTCATCCACCAGAGCAACCCGTCTTCCCTGTCGGATAGTGAGAGCCCGGTCAGCGGGATCCAATCGTGGGTGTTCACAAACAGTCTTTCTCATCCACCACTCCAGCGAACCATAATCAACATGTTACGAGTTGCTGATTGCGAGCTGGCCGCCGATCGAGAGGGGGTGTTGGCCTGTCACGAGATGGGTGGACCTATGGAGGAGGCGCGGGTGAAGTTGTTGGAAACCGACGGCTGCCGCGTGCGAGGGTGCGGGACACGATGGGAGCGACATTGCGAGTAAGTGGGCGCGACGGGGTTCGATCCGCTAGGGTTGTACGGGACACGAAAAAGGAAATATAGATGGACTTAGAGAGAAAAACAAAGAGAGAGATAGAACTAGAAAATAACTTGCCTAATCGTCTTGACCCCCAACCATGACTTAATAATAGTCACGCATGGTTCCTTAAATGTCACCTCCTTGGGTTTAGACACGGATGATCATAATGTGCATAATTTAAAATAAAAGTTAGATAAGGGCCGCGTGGTCCCGCCGGTGATCTCGCGGGCTGACATCGTCTAACCGCGCACTTCACCGACGACTTGTAATCTGAAGGCCGCATGTTTGAACTATTGTTGCTTGAAGTGCACCTCCGCAATCACGCACACATGGAAGCTAGGGGAAGGAGAAGGCTGCGAGTAGCCGTTTTAGAGAAAACAAACAACGAGGGCCGCTGACAGCGACAACACCAAAATTCGCCCACCGCGGCGAATGCCACTCTTATGGCGGGCTTTCCTTTGATTTAAAAGTTGCGGTTACAAGTAAGGAAAAGAAGAAAGTTGTGCGAGCCACAGACCGCAAAGCCCAAAAATAGAGACCGCGTTCTGAACAAGTAGTCTACTGGATTTGAGTCAGCGTGTCTTGGGACTGCTTCCCCCTATTTATAGGCTTGGGGGCCTGCCCGAAAGAGCAGGGCTTAAATAACCGCCTTCCTTGGGTACATGAGAACCGGGCAGAGGTGACAAGATACAAAAAAGAGGGAAAAGACTAACTACTAGACTGCATAAACAGGTGGTTAGCCCTTGCGGTCCGGAGCTCTTGCCAGGCAGTTGCTGGTTGTGAACTCGCCGATCTGTGCGGTCTGGTAATCCTGACCGCCGCGACCTGAGAGTAGGCTTGAGTCATGGTTGCGGACTCTCGGGTAAACACTACTTCTCCATTAAGGCAAAATGCAAAACCTGACTGAGACTTCAAGTCATCCTTATAAGTCTGGAAGCTAGCGTCTGTGTAACCATTTACTACGAACTCTCCCTCTCAACCAAAAACCAAGAATACATTCTTAATCCTTCTCATGTACTTCAGGATATTCTTGACAACTGTCCAGTGACCATCACATGGATTAGACTGATATCTTGTAGTCATGTCCAATGCATAAGACACATCGGGTCAAGTACATAACATTATATACATGATTGATTCAATTGTTGAAGTATATGAAATCAACTTCATGCAGTCCTTATCTTCCAAAAATTCAGGACATTGGTCCTTAGAGAGACTCACACCACGTGATTATCTATTGCTTTTACAAGAATAAGTCGTGAGAGGAAATTCCTTATCTTCCAAAGACGGATATCTTCTAGTCATGCTCTTCGCACTATTTTTTTCTTTCACAAGAAGTTGTGAGAGAAAATTCACGTGCACCTGTATCTTCCCTTTCAACAATAAAACATTCATTTTCCCTTTCGCGGTGGAAGGATCTCTGAAGAGCGAACATGCCCTGAGACCATCTACCACTAAGGTGAGATGGACGAAAGTCCTGCACCTCTCAGGGGAAGCACTCTAAAATCTTCCGGGTGTGTGGTGAGTCCTCCCCGCCGAGCCCTTGGGTCAGGTCTTTCTTGTTTCCCTTGTTGTTTTGCTTGCAGGAGCGAAGTAGGTGCGCGATCACCCCTTCCCCAAGGATGAACCCCACAGGAGACCGAGTTTTTAGTTTCAACATTTTGGTGCGGTGAGCGTAGAGCGTGGCCAGTACAAAAAACCTTTGGCGAGCTCAATGACAGGAGGACAAGGATCGAACAGGTCGGACTCGCCGCCCCCCCCACCCCCGCCTCTGGCCATAGTGGGGATGTTCGAAGATTTCAGGAACGAGGTGCTGGGCCTCGTCAAGTTCGCACTCAGCGCGCGTGCCGAATGCTCGACTCCAGCTGTCCAGATCGCAGCCGCACCCTCCCTGGGCGAGGACGCCCCCGGCAGGCGAGCTGGGAAGGAAGTGGCCGAGGAGGGCCGGGGGTGCGAGCTCCCCTGGCGCGTTCTCTTCCCCGGCTCGACAGGCGGAGGCCGGATCGGCGAGCTGGGCCCGCGAGACGGGTCAGCTCGCCCAGTAGGGGGAGGCAGCCCCTTCAGCGAGCTGGTCTCTTCTGCTCCAGTTCCAGAGGGGTTCAGGGAACCCGAGATGTCCTACTACACCGGGAAGGGAGACCCGGTCCAACACGTCCAGTGGTTCGAGGACGTGATCTCAATCCGGCATATGTCAGACCGCTTCAAGTGCCGACTCTTCGCTATCACCCTCAAGGAGAAAGCGAGGGAGTGGTTTCACCAACTGCCGGCCAACTCCATCTACTATTTCGAGGACCTGCGCCGGGGCTTCATGTTGAGGTTTACCACCTCGAAGAGGAGGAAGAAGGAGTCGAAATCTCTGTTCCACATCAAGAAGGGAGTGAATGAGATGCTGAGAAGCTACGTTGACCGGTTCCAGGAGGAGGTCACCCAGGTCTAGGAGATGCTGGGCCACAGCCTAATGATGGCCTTCACCCTAGGGCTGCAACAGGATTTCTTCAGGATGGAGCTGAAGAGAGTGCCTCCCCTCTCCTACGAGGAGTTGATGGAGAGGGCGGCGAGAGAAGTTGACGGGGAGGCGTCAAATCCGGAGTTTGCCCGGAGGCTGGCCAGGTGGGCCACAGAGGAAGAGGAGTCGAGAGGCTGAAGGGTGCAGGAGGAGAGGACAGTTGAGCCCCGACAGAGGGAGCAGAGACAGCTCCAGGGGCAGCAGCAGCCCAGGTGGGGGCGTCAGGAGGCAGACCGTTGGTTGGGCTGGAGGCCCGAGTGGCAAGAGCAAGGGCCACAGAGAGGGTATCAAGGAAGGGACCGCCATCAAGGGGGGCAGGATCAATTCCACCCCCGGGTTGGAGGCGGGAGCAGAGGCCTCCACTCCCCGATCAAGAACAGGCTATGACCATAGCCATAAGGGAGAGGAGGAGAGTGGCTAGAAGGAGGAGAGAAGGGTGGAGTTGCCCTACTGCGACTTCCATCAGGAGGAAGGGCACGCCACAGCCACGTGCCCGGAGTTCCTCGAGATGAGGGGGAACAAGGAGCAACAACAGCAACAAGGGCGCCAGGAGGTGCGGATTGAAGAGGTCCTGCCTCGGGCGGAGGAGGACCGGTGTGAAGACCGGGCAGATGTTGGGACCCTGGGAGGGATCTGAGTGATCCATGGGGGGGGGGGGGGGGGGGGTGGGGGTAGAGGCCTCTCGGAGGGAGATCCTCCACACCATGTATCGCCGGAGCGTTGCGACGAGAGGTGGAGTTCTGGCCATGACGTGAGGAAGTACCGTGCTCATGCGAGCTATGCAGTGCGGTAGTATTTACTGGCTGATGGGGACCACGATGCGAGGTGGCGTGCCCATGATTTATGCCGCCGACAGAGTTGATGGTCGAGGTGGTGCGGGGGATCACCCTTCTGGTAGTCTGACTAGGTGAGTCAGATTCAGCGATCCAATTGCGTCGACAGTCAGTGGTTGAGCCCGAGCAGGGATGAATCGACTGGAGCAGGCCGGCTGACGCCTCAGGTCCTTGAGGTGGTGCTTCGTGCAGTGTTGCTTCGCACAGTGGATGTCTTGCAGAGAGTGCTGCATGCCGGTGATGGCTCCGGGTCTCAAACCAAGGTGGTGGATTGTTATTGTTTTTGGTTTGGACAGAGCATATGGAATTACGGGAAAAAGTTTTTTTTTCTTTTTTTGGTTATTATGTGAGTGGCAAAAAGAGAAAAAAAAGGTTATTTCCTTTTCTTTGATCACTTGTACGCACGGATATATAAATCCTTCTCCTGGTTAGGGTGTGGTTGTACCGCCCGTGAGAAAGAAAAGGAGGCCTTAACACCTGTAGCCTTGGAGGAATAAGAATCGCCTGAAGTTTTTCTTGGAGGAATCGCCTCTCTCTCTCCTCTCTCACTCTCGCTCGTGCACTCAGAGAGGTTGTTGGTCTTGGGTGTTGTCTCCGGTCTTGGAGGAGGTAGCCGCCGACGTTGAGAGAGGGAGTTGCCGCCGGGCTTGTTAGAGTTTGTCGCCGGCATTGCAGTGGACGTTCTTTGGAGTGGAGAGGCTCAGTCGACGGCGTGCGGGTGTGCAGTTAGTCTCGACAGAGGTTTCTCTCTGGTGGTGGCGTTGTTCTCTGGTGGCGGCGTTGTTCTCCGGTGGTAGTGCGGTTGAATCTTAGACTTCAACGTTAAAGGTTCGATGAACCTTGTGCGTCCGCAAGGCGGATTGCAGTCCAGATCTCAGATTCTCTCTGCGGATCGTATGTGTCTGGTGCATCCACGACGTATTCATCGAACAGTTATTTTTCTCCTGTTTCTACTGTATTTGCATTTATATTTCAATTTATAAATTCCGTGGCTATTTTTGTGTTCTTGTTTACCTGCGATATTCTATAGTTCTGCCTGCGTGTGTACCTGATTTTTCAACACAAGGGAAAAATCCAGAAAGAAATAGATGCAGAAATTCGCCTCATCTAACCCTAATGGGGCTTTCGGCAAGAGGAAGAATGAATGAGGTTTCAGAAATTATACCTTAAAAGAGGCGGCTTCCAGGACCAGAGCATCGGTATGTTAACATTCAACAAACCCGCAGAGGTCTCCTCGGATACCATGTTGAAGCTCAACAAACCGGAGGAGGACACCTCCACTTATAATGTTGAACGTTTTCCCGGATCTTGGAGAAAGCAGAGGTTATCTCCTCAAAGCAGTAACAACCAGCAACACATGCAGCAAGCAAATGACTTTATTGATCAACAACAAACTTCTTTACAAGGCGAGACATACATGACGAGACATGATTTGCCAAAACCAATACAGGGAGAGCAGAGACAGATACAAAGACAAAACTACACAAGTCGCGCGGACTCAAACACTAAGCCGCGCGGTCTACTGCTATGGAGTACGCTCAATCCGCCAGGTCACAAAACCGCAACCAAACCGCGCGGACTACCTCTACTTCCAAAGCTTAGCTCTTCACCGCCAATCCGCAAGCCTCCTGACCGCAAGGTCACTTAGCCGCCAGACAGCACAAGCTGCGACGCCGAATAGAACAGTCCGCCTGAAGCAGGCGACTTATTGATCCCCAAAACAAGTTGCCAAAGAGAAGACCGCCTACTCGCTGTCCGCGATCTGCTGTTAACCGCCTGTTGTTTAACCGCAGAGTCCGCACTGTCCCTGACCGCAATCAGAGCCAAGTCCTGGCTTTACAGCGCTATCCGCACAACCTGCACAGCACAACCCGGTCAACTCTATCAAACCGCGCGGACTCCAAAGTCCAGTCCGCTGCAACTTATGCGAGCTCAAATTACTGTTCACTTACTTCAGTTCTCTTCTATTCCTGATGTGACATGGGTCCTATTTATAGGCACGATGATGAGTATGATCACCTCCCTAGCCGATAAGATAACCGCCACATCCCGCAACAAGAACAAGTGTATCCGCAAGCCCGCGGATACACACACCAGTTCGCCGCTCCTGTGTAGATAGCCAGTCTGCCATAACTTCTCCAAGGCCGGACACCAATCTCCAGCCCGCCTTGTCGTCAAAGGCCAAGCCGCCAAGACATCATCAAGGCCGGACAGCAATCTCCAGTCCGCCTTGTCTCCAAAGGCCAAACCGCCAAGACATCACCAAGGCCGGACAGCAATCTCCAGTCCGCCTTGTCGCCAAAGGCCAAGCCGCCAAGACATCACCAAGGCCGGACAGCAATCTCTAGTCCGCCTTGTCACCAAAGGCCAAGCCGCCAAGACATCACCAAGGTCGGACATCAATCTCTAGTCCGCCTTGTCGCCAAAGGCCAAGCCAGGACTACCACAGCCGGACTCCGCAACAACAGTCCACCAATCCGCGGACACAGCACCAGCACGCTTAACCCGAGCTCGCAGCCTTGCCAACAAGGCACCTGCCGGACTCAGCGGACACCCGACTTCAGTCCGCACATCCCAAGCCCACGACTTTGCCACAAAGGCACAAGCCGGACTCAGCGGACACACCGCTTCAGTCCGCTCATCCCGAGTCCATTGCCATATCTCCAAGGCACCGCCGGACTCAGCGGACAGACCACTCCAGTCTGCTTATACCACAGACAACTCTAGTCCGCAAACCTTGAGTCCATAGCCTTGTTACCAAGACACCTTCCGGACTCAGCGGACACAGCTCCCTTCTGCTTACACAGCAGACACTCCAGTCCGCATCTCCTGCAGACTTCTCCAGTTCGCTTCCCTGCAGACTTCATCAGTCCGCCCTCCTGCAGACTTCATCAGTCCGCATCCCTGCAGACTTCTCCAGTCCGCTTTCCTGTAGACTTCATCAGTCCGCATCCCTGAGTCCATAGCCTCATCACAAGGCTCAACCGGACTCAGCAAACTCTAGCTCCAGTCCGCACGCTTGCGCACGCAATCTCCAGTCAGCTTATCCTCCAGCTAGCAATCAAGGCAACAACACTCCTGCCGAGCTTGGCGGACTGAGAGAAACAGTCTGCGCTCCACTGCGCGATCTCCCCGGACTGAGCCAACCTGGTCTTGGTTCAGAACCCACCAAGTCCAGTCCGCTGGCCACAAGAGCCAGTCTGCACTTATTGGCGGACACTGGATCTATCCCGCCAAACCGGGCGACCTCCAGCTTCTGTCCGCGCTGACCGGCGGACTCCGCGGCCTCCACTTATCGCTGCACCAGAGCAAGACCAAGGCAACTGCCAAACCGGTCTGTCGAACTCCAGTTCTTCAATCCGCTTCATGTCGGACTCCGCAGATAGTCTTTCTATCTGCCCAGTTACTTCCTGGGATCCAACTGCCTGCTGAGCACAAGCCGGCCTGGCTATCCGCCGCTGCTGTCCGCGCAGTCCGCGCGAACAGACCACCCAGGCCGCTAAAGAGCAAACCGTCTGTGACATCCCTGCCGACTTAGCAGTCCGCCAACCCTGTCCGCGTAGTCCGCGCGGATAGGTCCAAGTGCTCCATTCACCCACTTTCACTTCACAAATTTCAACACTCCCCCTTGAAGTGAGAAGTGGTGAATAACTCCAGCAGCTCCCGTAATCTTGCACATGGTCCCTCCGATAGCATCTACGAATAGATGTGCAAGACATAGTCCTCGCCCCGCATATCATGGATCATGAGGGAGCCCTCCAGCATCTCCCAAAAGGAGCCATACTTCCCTCTGCCTTCTTCATCAGCTTCAACCTCCACTCATGCATCATAGGAGTATCATCAACTACCTTGGGCACAAGAGCCCATGTCTCGTCACCTCTGAGAGTAGTCACCTCTTCAGCCTTGGTGTCAACCACCTCCTCGATTCTAGTGGGGTCATCACAGCTAGAAGGAACTCGCTCGACCTGAGGGCTAGCAAAGAAACATGGGACCAAGTCCGCCGTGTTCCCTTCGCTATATTGAGCTGGTGGCTTACTGATCCTCTTCGATCTCCGAAGAACCTGATCATGGCTAACCACCTTCGCTGCTCCTCCTGAACCAGCTTCGTTCCCGGGCAAACCCGGAACAATGCTCCCCTTGCTTCATGAACAAGACACCTCCTCACTAGAACCAGGAGCACATGGAGCAATGCTCCCCTTGCTTCCTGAACCATAAGTCTCCGCTCTCGAACAAGAACTATTTGGAACATCGCTACCCCTGCTTCTTGAACCAGAAGCTTCCGTCTTCGTGCCAGAAGAACTTGGAGCATCACTCTCCCTACTTCTCGACCCTGACGCCTTTGGCCCGGAGCTAGAACAACCTGGAGCTCCTGGTGACTCAGGCAGCTCCAACTGAACCTTAGCAGCAGCCTCCATCCCACCAGCTGACTTGCTCATCTCTAGCTCTATATAAGAGCTTCCCCAATACGACGTCAACTCATCGAAGACAACGTCTCTTGACACGATGAATCTCTTCGCCGCAGGATCCATACACCTACATCTTCTCTTCTGCTCATCATACCCAACACAGACTAGCTTCGTATTGAGAGCATCCGGAGTATGTACGTAACATGTAGATCCAAACACCTGAAGGTGCTTTACGCTGGACTTTACCACGAACATCAGCTCATATGGAGTCTTCACAATGATCGGACTAAGAGGCATCCGATTGATGACATGAGCTGCACAAGCCATCCCTTCCGACCAAAAGGCCTTCAGAATGCTTTTGCACAGAAGCCAACATTTGCATATCTCCGTCAACAAACGCATCATCCGATCTGCAACACCACCTTGTTGTGAAGTATGTTCACAAGACAGCTCCCTTCGGATCCCATGCTTCCTGCAAAAGTTGGAAAACTCGGTTGATCCAAACTCACCACCGATGCTTGTCCTCAACTTCTTGATCCGCCGGCCAAGCTGGCCTTCCGCAAGCTTCTTGAACTCCACAAACAAGCGAAACATGTTGGACTTCTCCTTCATGAAGTATACCCATGTATACCTTGAATAGTCATCAACCAATATCGGCATGAACCTGCTGCTTCCAAGACTGGCTGTGACGGTCGGTCCCACCAGAGCACAATGGATAACCTCCAAAGGTGCTTTACATCTGGACTGCGCCTTATCAACTGTAAAGCGATAAGCTTCACCATGCTGACATCCCGCGCAAGCTTGACCGTCGTCGTAGGATGACAACCTAGGCAAGCCTCTTACGAGTCTTCTTCCTGCCATAGCTTTAAGCTTGTCCATCCCCATATGCCCAAGTCTTTCATGTCAGATAGCTGCACTATCCCTGGCCTTCATCCGATCAGCTCCAGAATTTGTTGATAACCCAACAATGTTCTTCTCCTTCCTCTCCTCTTGAGCAATGTTCGCTGAGAGCAAGATAACCTTGCACTTCTTCCTGAGATGACCATGTTGCTTGCATTTATAGCACCTTGGTCCTTCCTTCCTCTTCCTATCACGCCTAGGAGAAACACTCCTTTCTTCCTGATATGAAGTAAATGGACCATCTTCTGCAGCAACCTTCACCTCCTTCCTGAACAACCCAACAAGGGAAGTCCACACCTCCGCAGCTGACCGACATCCACTGATGTGGTCCAAGAGCTCTGATGAGATCACCTGCCTGAGAATAGACTCCGCTCTCGCATTTGTCTTCTTCCAAGCTCTCATCTCTTCAGCATTGTCAGCAGTAGTCTCTTGTCTTCCTACTCCGCATACAACCTCCCAAAGGTCCTCGCCAAGAAGAAAGCTCTCCATACAAGACTTCCACCTTTCAAAGTTCGTCTCTGTAAGAAGATCAATTCCAAGACAACTTGCATCTTCCGCTGCCATGGTTCTACCACTGGTTTCCTCTTCACAAGAGCAATTACTTCCGTTGATCAATGCTTGACCACTCCAACCTGGCTCTGATACCATGTTAACATTCAACAAACCCGCAGAGGCCTCCTCGGATACCATGTTGAACCTCAACAAACTGGAGGAGGACACCTCCACTTATAATGTTGAACGTTTTCCCGGATCTTGGAGAAAGCATGAGTTATCTCAACAAAGCAGTAACAACCAACAATACATGCAGAAAGCAAATGGCTTTATTGATCAACAATAAACTTCTTTACAAGGCGAGACATACATGACGAGACCTTATTCGCCAAACCAATACAGGGAGAGCAGAGACAGATACAAAGACAAAACTACACAAGCCGCGCAGACTCAAACACCAAGCCGCGCGGTCTACTGCTGTCGAGTACGCTCAATCCGCCAGGTAGCAAAACCGCAACCAAGCCGCGCGGACTACCTCTACTTCCAAAGCTTAGCTCTTCACTGCCAATCCGCAAGCCGCCTGACCGCAAGGTCACTTAGCCGCCAGACTGCACAAGCTGCGACGCCGAATAGAACAGTCTGCCTGAAGCAGACGACTTATTGAACCCCAAAACAAGTTGTCAAAGAGAAGACTGTCTAGTCGTTGTCCGCAACCTGCTGTTAACCGCCTGTTGTTTAACCGCAGAGTCCGCACTGTCCCTGACCGCAATCAGAGCCAAGTCCTGGCTTTCCAGCGCTATCCGCACAACCTGCACAGCATAACCCGATCAACTCTATCAAACCGCGCGGACACCAAAGTCCAGTCCGCTGCAACTTACGCGAGCTCAAATTACTGTTCACTTACTTCAGTTCTCTTCTATTCCTGATGCGACATGAGTCCTATTTATATGCACGATGATGAGTATGGTCACCGCCCTAGCCGATAGTATAACCGCCACATCCCGCAGCAAGAACAAGTGTATCCGCAAGCTCGCGGATACACACACCAGTTCGCTGCTCCTGTGCAGATAGCCAGTCCGCCATAGCTTCTCCAAGGCCGGACACCAATCTCTAGTCCGCCTTGTCGCCAAAGGCCAAGCCGCCAAGACATCACCAAGGCCGGACAGCAATCTCCAGTCCGCCTTGTCGCCAAAGGCCAAACCGCCAAGACATCACCAAAGCCGGACAGCAATCTCCAGTCCGCCTTGTCGCCAAAGGCCAAGCCGCCAAGACATCACCAAGGCCGGACAGCAATCTCCAGTCCGCCTTGTCGCCAAAGGCCAAGCCGCCAAGACATCACCAAGGCCGGACAACAATCTCTAGTCCGCCTTGTCGCACAAGCTGCTCATTGCCTCCTCTATAATGATGGGTCTTGGATCCGGCTGAGCTCCTCTTTTAAGTAAGCTCTCAAATTGTAACATTATGTCCTTGCGCAGCATATTAATCTGGTCCGAAATCTGGTCCGCGGAATGTTCTTTTGTTTCCAGAATTTGCCGTGCGAGGAGGTTCTCCTTCGTCTGTAGTTCGGTAGTGAAGGTTTGTTGTATTTGCTGTGTTTGTTGTGCTATCTCTGCTAACACCCGTTGGTGGTCCGTCATCATCCGCTGGTGGATTTCTTCCATCTGTGTTGCTCTTGTTGCTTGCTCGGTTTGCAGTGCTGTTTTGAGATCCGCCATGGAGCGTAGTCCTCCCATTTTGTCGTGCGGGATCGTGATTTTATCTCAACGAGAGCACCAAAAATGTAACGATCCCGCTGGTAAGGTGGGCGAATCGAAGCTGGGGGAAGGCTGGGGGGGGGGGGGGCGGTTGGCCGGTAGTTGAGAGCAGAAGGGGGATTGAAGTAGAGGAAGAACAGAGGAGGAATTACTTCATTTTTCATTACTTCAAACAAAACACATACAAAGGGTTATATAACCCAGGTCATATATGACCGTTACAAAAAGCATGGGGGAGATTGTTGGAATTAAACCATTGTCATTTATTAGCTTTTAGTAGTTTCCTAGTTTGACTAGGCTATGTTTAGAAAATATTAGGTGTCATGAGCTGACTGTTTTAAAGGCTCCGTGTTCAATTTATTTTCTTATTTCCTTTTTAGCACGTGCCTATTATGGCTCCCTGTAAAAAGTTCTATATATTGCAAAGAATAGCAAGAGGAAAGTATTGCTTCGGCAGCCCAAAATCATTGTCTTCTTTGAGTTCTCAGCCTAGTTTTTACATTTGGTATCAGAGCCTACGATCCACCGACCTGTGAAACGATGGAGAAGAAGGCCGACTCGTCCACCTCGACTAACGACGCCATAATCCAAAGGGTGATTCGTGAGGTAGGCAGCGGGAATAGCTACCTCGTGCTCACCAAGACCAATTACTCCGACTGGGCGCTCCTGATGAAGGTGAAGTTAAGGGCGCGGGCTCTCTGGCACGTCATTGAAGGAGCCGGCGCCGATCCGCAAGAGGAAATGATGGCACTCGATGCATTGTGCAGCGCGGTACCACCGGAGATGGTGCCGACAATCGCCAAGAAGGAAACGGCCAAGGAAGCCTGGGCCGCAATCGCGACCATGAGGGTTTGAGACGACCGCGTAAAGAAGTCGACAGCAAAGCAGATGCGCCGGAAGTTTGACCTCACCATTTTCAACGATGGCGAGACCGTCAAGGACTATGCGCTGCGCCTAACTAACATGGAAGCACACCTCTCCACGCTTGGAGAGGATCTAACGGAGGTCGAAATCGTCGCCAAAATCCTCCGAAGCTTGCCGCCCACCTTCAAGCAGATCACGATCGCAATCAAAACGCTGTTGGATGTGTCAACCATGACGGTCGCCGAGTTGGTGGGGCGGCTCTGGGAGGCGGAGGAGACATTCGAGGAAGCACCGACATCACTACAACATGAAGGAAAGCTATACCTCACGGAGGAGGAGTGGGACGCACGGCGAAAAAAATACGAGGCGGAGAACCACTCCGGCGGTGGTGCCAGAGGTGGCGGTAGCACATATAGGGGAGGAGGACGACGCAGACGCAACCGCGGGCGTGGTGGCCATGGGCGCGGAAATTTCGACGGGCCGCCCAATTCAAATCAGCCCACCGGCGATGAGTGCAGACAATGCGGAAAATTGGGCCATTGGGCTCGTGATTGCTGGTCAAAGCCTAAGCAGGAGCAGGCCCACGTAACATACGGCGAAGAGGACGCCTCTCTCCTATTGGTAAAGTCATCCCCAACCTTAGACACCTCACCGCCGCCAAGAACTGTTCCGGAGCACAGGAATGGTGGATCTGGGCCGGAGCCGATGGGAGCTGTCACCCAGATCGAGATCCGGGAGCAGATGGTGTTCGCCCATCTCGGCGAGGAGAAGGCGCGGGAGGCGGAGACCTGGGTCCTAGACACCGGCGTCACAAACCACATGTCAGGATCCAGGGCCGCCTTCGCAAGGCTGGACACGAAGGTGCAAGGCACCGTGCGGTTCGGGGACGACTCGGTGGCGCAGATCGAGGGTCGGGGCACCGTCACGTTCATGTGCAAGAACGGTGAGCTCCGCTCATTCTCTGGGGTGTACTTCATTCCCCAGCTGACGACAAACATCATCAGCATCGGCCAGCTCGATGAAGACGGCTACATGGTACAGCTCGACGACGGGGTAATGAGAATCCGCAAGCCTGGTGAACAGCTTCTAGCAAAGGTAATCCGGACGGCAAACCGTCTATACCTTCTACGTATCAAAATGGCGCCACCATTATGCCTGGAAGTGCGCGGGCGTGAGGACGAGGTGGTGTGGCGCTGGCATGAACGTTTCGGCCACGTCAACGTCGCAGCGCTGCGGAAGCTGGCTCGGGAGGAGCTAGTGCGTGGCTTACCGGAGCTCGGACAGGTGGATCGATTGTGCGAGGCATGCCAAGCTGGGAAGCAGAGGCGCACTTCTTTCCCAGCACAGGCAGAGTACCGGGCTCGGCAGCGGTTAGAATTGGTGCACGGTGATCTGTGCGGCCCCATTACGCCGGCGACACCCAGAGGAAACAAATATTTCTTACTATTAGTGGACGACCTCAGCTGGTACATGTGGATAACCGCGATCCCTTCCAAGGATCATGCCGCGGCTGCCATCAAGGAGATTCAGGCGCGGGCAGAAGGCGAGTCCGGCGAAAAATTGAAGGCGCTCCGAACTGACCGCGGTGGCGAGTTCACCTCAGCTGGGTTCGCAGAGTATTGCGCGTCTGAGGGCGTACACCGTCAACACACTGCGCCATACAGCCCGCAGCAGAACGGCGTCGTCAAGCGCCGGAATGGCACGGTGGTGGCAACTGCAAGAAGTATGCTGAAGGCCAAAGGCCTGCCCGGTTGGTTCTGGGGTGAGGCTGTAAGCACAGCCGTCTACATACTAAATCGGTGCCCGACAAAGAGCAAGGACAGGATGACACCATTCGAGGCATGGCACAGGAAGAAACCAGCAGTACACCACTTCAGGACTTTTGGATGCATAGCATACGTCCGAAATACGACGCCAAACCTAAAGAAGCTAGACGACCGCGACAGCAAGATGATCTTCATCGGCTATGAGCGCGGCTCCAAGGCATACCGCGCGTACGATCCCACTACGAAACGCGTCCATGTGACACGAGACGTAATATTTGAAGAGGAAGCCCAGTGGGACTGGGGCAGCAGCGGCAAGGATATTGAGCCAAGCAGTGGCGACGATGTTTTCACAATGGAGTACGGGCAGGAAGCACAACACACTAATAATGTTGAAGGTGGAGCATCGGGAGAACAGTCGCCTCTCCCCGACGCGGATGGAAATGAACTGGAGCCCGACTCACAGGATGGCTCAAACAACAACAACCTCGACGCCGACCATGATGATGACGCGCCTCTCCGGTACCAGGACGTCAGCGACATCCTTGGACCGGCCTCTCCGCCTGGTTTCGCACCACGCACGCTGGTGGCCGAAGAGCTGCACGCGGTGAGCGCCGACGAGCCTGCATCATTTGCCGAGGCTGAAAACATTCCCAGCTGGAGGAAGGCGATGATAAAGGAGATGGAATCCATCGAGGAGAACGGCACCTGGAGCCTTACTGATCTCCCACCAGGTCGCAAGGCAATCAGCGTTAAATGGGTATTCAAAATAAAGAGGGATGAGCATGGGGCGGTGTCCAAACACAAGGCGCGCCTCGTAGTGAAGGGCTACACACAGCGGCATGGCATCGACTACGACGAAGTATTCGCACCGGTGGCCCGACTCGACTCAGTGCGCCTGCTCATGGCACTTGCGGCACACGAGGGGTGGGAGGTGCACCACATGGACGTCAAATCGGCGTTCCTGAACGGCGATCTACAAGAGGAGGTCTACGTCGAGCAACCGGCGGGTTTCATCATCACCGGCAAGGAGCACAAGGTGCTCAAGCTTCGGAAGGCGTTGTACGACCTGCATCAAGCTCCACGCGCCTGGAACGCAAAGCTGGATAATACTCTATTGTCACTCGACTTCAAGAGGAGTCCGTCAGAGCACGCCATCTACGTCAGGAAAAATGGCGACGCTCAGCTAGTGGTCGGGGTCTATGTCGATGACCTTGTGATCACCGGTTCAAGCCCCAGCGACATCAAGGCATTCAAGAGGGAGATGGAGGCAGTTTTCAAGATGAGCGACCTCGGCCTACTTCACTACTACCTTGGCATTGAGGTAAAGCAGGGCGCCGGGGGAATCTCTCTGAGTCAAGGTGCCTATGCCAGCAAGATCTTGGAAAGAAGCAACATGATCAAGTGCAATCCTTGCCAAGCGCCAATGGAGGTTCGCTTGAAGCTGAGCAAGCTTAGTACGCAGCCGACGGTCGACGCAACGGAGTACAGGAGCGTTGTGGGGAGCCTCAGGTATCTGGTTAATACTCGCCCGGATCTAGCATTTGCGGTTGGATACGTTAGCCGTTTCCTGGAGGATCCGCGGGAGGACCACCTCGCCGCGGTAAAACATATCCTACGCTATGTAGCAGGGACTCAAAATTTGGGGCTCTGGTTCGGCAGGAAGGAGGAGGCTGAAGCCAAGTTGACTGGTTTCAGTGATAGTGATTTTGCTGGAGACATCGATACAAGCAAAAGTACGACGGGGGTGATCTTTTTCCTTAACAGTAACCCGATTATTTGGCAATCCATGAAGCAAAAGGTGGTGGCTCAATCAAGCTGCGAGGCGGAGTACATAGCGGCTGCAAATGCCACTAGTCAAGGCTTATGGCTCAGTCGGGTGTTGGCAGAAGTGCAGGGAACAACACCAAGGGCACTAATGCTGCGGGTGGACAACCAGTCTGCCATTTCTTTAATCAAGAATCATGTACTCCACGGACAGAGCAAGCACATTTGAGTAAAGTACCATTTCGTCCGAGAGTCTACGGAAGAGGGCCTGATTAATGTGAAATTCATCAGAAGCGAGGACCAACTAGGAGACATCCTCACAAAGTCGCTCGGTAAGACCAAGTTTCATGAACTAAGGTCAAAAATCGGCCTCATCAATGTTGACAGCAAGCATGGCAAGGTTTAGGAGAAGAATGTTGGAATTAAACCATTGCCATTTATTAGCTTTTAGTAGTTTCCTAGTTTGACTAGGCTATGTTTAGAAAATATTAGGTGTCATGAGCTGGCTGTTTTAAAGGCTTCTTGTTCAATTTGTTTTCTTATTTTCTTTTTAGCACATGTGCCTATTATGGCTCCCTGTAAAAAGTTCTATATATTGCAAAGAATAGCAAGAGTAAAGTATTGCTTCCGCAGCCCAAAATCATTGTCTACTTTGAGTTCTCAGCCTAGTTTTTTTACCCCAATAGACCGTTGCAACTTTTACATTAATGACAAGGATAAACAAATACTTTTAATTATGTCCGGTGAGAATAGCTGCTTTAAAGGTGGGCTCGATCTTGGCTGTTGGTATTTCTGCGGGCTGTGATTCCGATTCATTGGCGATGAGGACAGTGGGCCCCACGACATGGTTGGCACTGGTATCATTTAATCCTCCCTTAATTTCTTCTGGGACTGTGGTGGCCGTTGATTTAAGAAGCCAGCTGTTGTCATGGCTGCCTCCGTTGGATGTGAAACTGATGTCTGAGGCCACAGGATGAATTAAAAGCGAGGGGCAGTGGAATTCCCTGGTATGTTGTTAGGGCAATTATCGGGGCTCCTCTCTTCCTCTCCTGGCCTCCTCTGCTTTGTGGGTACTAATTACTAAATAAAGCCTCAACACCGGCCGTCCTCCTCGTCTTTCTTGCTACACATACGAGGGAATTCCACTGCCCCTCGCTTTTTAATTCAAAAGCTATAGATTTCTCTCTCTCTCTCTCTCTCTCTCTTCTCACTCTCTCACACTCTCTCTCTCCCTCTCTCTCTCCAGCGTCCTCTTCTCCGTCTCTCTCTGCTCTGCGTCTGGTCTCAATTAAAGCCTCAACACCGCCGTCCTCGTCTTTCTTGCTACACATATGTAACGATCCCGCTGGTCGAATCGAAGCTCCCGGGGGGGGGGGGGGGGGGGGGGGGTGTTGGCCAGACTTGAGAGCAGACAACAGAGGAGGCTTGGTCTGACCGTTACAAAAAGCATGGGGGAGATACCCCAAAATTGCAACTTTTACATTAATGGCAAGGATAAACAAATATTTTTAATTATGTCCTTGCTGCTAAAGGTGGGCTCGATCTTGGCTGTTGGTATTTCTGCAGGCTGTGATTCCGATTCATTGCCGATGAGGACAGTGGGCCCCACGACTTGGATGGCACTGGTATCATTTAATCCTCCCTTGATTTCTTCTGGTACTGTGGTGGCCGTTGATTTAAGAAGCCAGCTGTCATGGCTGCCTCCGTTGGATGTGAAGCTGATGTCTGAGGCCACAGGATGAGCCCCGATATTTGCCCTTAACAACATACGAGGGAATTCCACTGCCCCTCGCTTTTAATTCAAAAGCTATACAGGCGCAGAGTATGGGTGACCCTGTAAATTAGGAGAAGATTTCTCTCTCTCTCTCTATCTCACTCTCTCACACTCTCTCTCTCTCCCTCTCTCTCTCCAGCGTCCTCTTCTCCGTCGCTCTCTGCTCTGCCACAGCTCTGGATCTGATATCAATGGGGGCTGCCTGTCAATGAAGAAGGGGGGAAAATGGAGAGACAGGGGAAGAGAGAAAAAAGTGATATTGCCTATTTTAAAATTTTATAATGACAAGTTAAGGAAAACAACCAATTTTATTATTTTTTTAGGGAAATTGCAAACCTAAAAGCTATTAGGACTGATATTGCATAGACTTGGGCTTCATTTGTGAGTACTTATTTTTACCGATCAAGTGCATAAATCAAACTTTAATTGAAAATAAGGCTGTGTTTGACACAGCTTATCGCAATTATTTACCGGTGAGATTGAACAAAACGTCATTGTATATTTGGTAAGACAATGTTACTACCCTTATTAAAAAAAGAAAGACGATGGCATAAATCGAAGCAAATAAACTGCAATAAGTAGATCCAAATGCAGCCTAAGTCCCCAAAAGGGAATTTAAAAGTACCAAAATTTAAGCCTTTATTTATCTTTGGGCTAACATTAGTATTTGTGCTCGCCCAACGTCCTAAATCTGAGGATTGCTGAGCATGTTTTTTGGAAGAACAATTTGGAGGCTGTTACCAAAGAGTAATTTTTGGGCACTCTAGCCGCAGTGTCGTGCGAGTACTCATCCAGCCATATACTAGCACATCAAGACTTGTGCGAGTGCATCGCTGTTCAATCGAAGCACATTAAGATTTGTTCGAATGCATCGCTGTTCAATAGAACGGCTGGATGCGATACTCGCATGGCACTGTAGCACTGCGAGTACCGTACCCAAAAATTACTCCTAACCAAAACCCAAATTGCATCGTGTCGAAGTGACAGATCGCCGGATTCCGTGTTCCGGCAGATCAATTAACGCATCTCACTTCTACTTATCTGTAAACCCCGCCGAACACCATAAAATGCAGCCCTCCTTGTCGGATAATTAATTTTATAACTATATATTGCCTATTTTTTTATGAACTGAATTACACACCTAAAATACATTTAAAAATCACAAAAAGTAAGCTCAACATATAATAAAATAAATTATTTGGTCCATTCTTTGCGAGCTTTCATGAGATCAGAAAGATGTAAGCAGCAAATCCGAACTAACTTCAGCAAACCCGAAGGAGTTTCTCATTTACTACACTCCGGTGCTGAGTCATTCCGCCTCGTTATTCCGCCCAACTAATTCTGCCTCATCTCATTATTAATTATGTTGTTAGCGCTAAGTATTTAAACAGTACAACCTCCCAATAATTGTTGAATCCCCTAAAACCATAACAGTAAAATCTTTAATAAAATCATTTCTCTTCTCTATTCCCCTGTTTTTACCTCTTTTATTCTAACAGTGTTATCAGAGCCTGGGGTGATGAATCATTTTGATTTAATTTTATCCATGGGTTCATCATCTCTACAACACCAAACACCGCATCTCCCACCTCCATACCCCTCTTCTCTGGAGAACTATATGAGTTTTGGAGCGATAAAATGTCGACCCTGTTTATGTCCTTGGATCTCTGGGATGTGGTCCATGCCGGGATTCCCACCGTTGGACAGTCTGTTGATGGCAGACCGCGTGCAATCACAAAGGCAGAACGCATGGTGGATTCCCGAGCCTTACATATCATTCAACAATCTATCTCAAACAGTATTTATCCAAGCAACATGGGATCTAAATCTGCAAAAAAAGTTTGGGACAGACTTGCAAACGAATACAAAGGCTTGCAAAAAGTAATTAAAATGAAACTTCACAATCTCCATCGCTAGCTCATTGGATTCGCTTTTGATGAAAGAAGGAGAAAAGTCCAAGATTTCTTTGCTAAAATAACAAGCCTTGTCAATCAAATACAAAATCTCTAAGGAAAGCTCGAAGACCAGCAGGCAGTTGAAAATTTTGTTTGTTCTCTACCTAAGGCTTTTAATCATGTTGTTCATGCAATTCTTGAGGCTAGAGACTTAGAAACTCTATCTATCTCTGAGCTCATGGGATCACTTCAATCTCATGAAGGAGCTTCTCATTTGAGATCAAACCCCATTTGATCAAGCTCTCCGCACAAAAAAGCGTCAACATAAGAACAAATTTGACACTCAATAGAGGCCAGACAAAGAAAAATATCAAAAACCATTGTTTGGACAGCACAAAAACGAAGGAAAATTTGAAAATAATCTCAATCAAACTCTGCAAACTTGTTGGGGATGTCCCCATTTTATAATGAACAAGATGTGAACATAGCCACACATCTCATGATCTCCACCCAAAAGGAGTGGGATCATGAGATTGAACACACACACGATCACCACGTCTGATCCTCCTGCACGCCGATCCCATTAAACGCACCAAGGGAACCGCCACCGCCGCCTCCTCGCCGGCCGCCGCACCATCCCGGCCGCCGCCTTGCGGCCAAGGGGCGGCCGCCGGCTGCCCCCTTTCTCGGCCACCGCCTTGAGGCCAAGGGGCGGCCAAACCGGCAAAGTTATCGCCTCTTAGCTCTATCCTTCCCGCCTTGCTAGGGTTTCCTCTCCACCTTGCCAAGGGACGTCCGCCGATGGTGTAAGGGCGGGCCACATGACACGCCCGATTTTTATTTAGTTGGGCCCCCTACATGAGGGCTCGTGAAATAGAGCTAGAGAACTCCAATTAAGTTCTGTAGTCTGTGACCTCGTATAGTCGATATGAGTGCATCAGAACTTGTTCAGTTGGTCCCCGAGGTCATATAGTGGATGTGATCATTTCTCGTAAAACGTAACGAGATCGAGTTTTTGGATATCGAGTTAGAGAACTCTGAATTGAGTTCTGTCTAAAGGTCTTCTCGCCCCTCTAGGAGGGGCGTCTCGCCTACTGCAGAGGCCACTCGTCTTGCCACCTGCGAGTGGACCCCCATGGTCCCACTCGCCCATCAATTCCTCTCGCCCGCTTCGACTATTCGCGCTTTGAGGTCCTCTCGCGAGCCCGAGGTTGTACAACGAAGGGACACGACAACACTAATACATTGGTCACGATGGCTTTTGAGTTCTAAACTCTTATTGCTTGGGGAGCAATGATGCATTGCTAGATGCCGCTCATTGTTTTTGAAGCTTTTGTTTGATACTTTCAAGATCAAGTGAGAGACTATTGATGTTAACATTGTGATGTGAAAGTGATCAAGCATGTAGTCTCACTGCTAACGCAGTATTAGCCTATCAAGGTCCCACATAAGAATGTTTGGAGAAATTGGGAGATTGGATTAGTTTGGTTATACTCAAGATGATGAGTGGAAATGACTTAGCTCAGCCAAACTTTGAAATGTTTATTCCTTTGAGTATAAATAGAAGATTTTAGGGTTTCTCTTTATGATTTTTGACGGGTGGATTCTGTCTAAGCACACGAGCCGAACTGTGTGAAAACTCGAGACCTAAAAGGCCGACGGAAGCCATTCCGCCTTTGCCGATCCCGTCGCCGTCGCTGACCCAGATTCTGGCGAGTGTCGCCGACGCCTCTTCTGTAACAGATCTAGCAATCTGTGAAGACGCAGAGTTCCCTCTCCCGACCAAGATCTTGTTCGACAAGACTCTACGGGTTCTCCCGTTCGTGTGGATCTATTGTAGAGGTGCAGACACTATTCTGCACTAATGACTCTAGACGCTAAGTGATTGTAGATCTTCTGGAACGTCTAGGTTGAGTATCGACTCAATCCCGCAAAGGTAATTTTATTTTACAAGAGATTCTTCTTGAACAATGTATATCGCTAGATTCGAACTATTTTGAGTTTTCTTGTTCCTTTAATATGCTGCGCACAAGTGTTGTGTCGTATAGAAAAACCCAACACCCTCCTTGCACATTTCACCCATGTGGACATTTTGCCCGGTCAACACTTCACCCTGTGCACAATTCGCCCAGTGCACATTTCACCCATTGCACATTGCACTCAGAGCATACCGCACCCCCTCCCTGCACTAAGCACACAACTCAAGCCTCCTCCATGCGCAACATGAGACAAGTAACATACTCCAAAAAGTGCCAAGGGAAGTACTCCAGCTTCCGAGAATCAATAGGAGACTCCAGAACACAGCGGCCACATTGCCACACAATACAAGCAGAAAATACGAGCAGTGACTTGTCACCCTCCTAACCCTTCTTTCTCTCTCTATAACTGTAACGAGAGGCGATCTGTCGCTCTCGAGTTCTCTTCAAAGTTTGTAACAACAAAGTATATTGGAAGTTTGGCCAACACAGTCCTGACCACATAATTTTTTATTCATTTTCGGGATTTTTCACGTCAAGATTTCTTTGCCAGCCATCTCACTTTTTTAGACTGTCTGTGCACTTGACCTATTACCAAGTAAGACTATTCAATTTTAAAACAGTGTACAAGAACATCAAGTTGATCTCAAAAATATTCATGTGTAAATTTATAATGGATAGAAATATGTAAATTATTGGAGATATAATTTTAATATTCAGGCTAAAAAAATAAAACATTTATTGCCAGAGTACGCTCACCTTTATAGTACATTCACCGCCTGGCTGTGCGTACAAAACTCGCTTGTCCATGGCTCCATGCCCCTCCCGTTTTAAAACTCCAGTACTCCCCGACCCCATTGCTGCAGATTTACTCAAGACTCAAGAGGGAGGGAGGGAGAGAAGGAGAGAAGGAGAGAGAGAGAGAGAGAGAGAGAGAGAGAGAGAGAGAGAGAGAGGAGGGAGGGAGCGAGAGAGAGAGAGAGAGAGAGAGAGAAAGAGAGAGAGCGAGAGAGAGAGAGAGAGAGTAGAGAGAGAGAGAGAGAGAGAGCTAGCTGTAAATATCCGTGAGAGCTTCGGCGGGCTTAAAGAGTGAAGGGAAAAGGGCAGGAGTCAGGTGAGTAAACCCAGCGATGCTATTCCTTTTGATGCGCTTTTCATCTTCTAGCTTTTGTTGTAGGCCGCTGGTTTGTTAGATCGATGGAGGTGTACTTATGACATTTTCTCACTCCATATACCTTTTAACATTATTATAGTAGATCAGGGATCTGGGGTAATGCCTTTATGATTTTGTGCATTGCAGTTTGGATTTGGGCTGGATTCGAGCTGTTAGGTCGATTGCTCTTTCGATCCTTTTACCTTTTGCTTGTGTAGACTTGGGGTACGTTTTAAAATTTGCATTTACATTTGGTTCCGATGTTTCTTTTCTTGGGCTTTGAACATTTTGTTCATGTTTTATTGCGGTTCCATTCATTTTGGTCTTCAGTGTACATTTTGTTGAATTGTTTTTCCGTCGATACCCATCATGTGATTTTGTGTAAAACCCCCAACTGTAAGACTGCATGTCATCGAAATCTTGTTTTGTTATCCACCTATTCATTTTGTTGAGATGAATTGCGATATCTTAAGGTCAAGGGAGGGTTCTAGATGTTTTGGCATGCTGCTCTCAACTATAAGTTATTATTTTCTAGATGCTTTAGAAAATTTGTTAGGATTTGATTTGGGTTTTTTTTAAGTAATACTCCTTTATTGTTTCCGCTCCTCCCTCTCAGAAGCTTCGCCCAAATTGCCGCTGCAAACAGGCGCCTTAACTGCCGCTCCTCCCTCTCACCATCTCCCCCAAACTGCCGCTGCAAACAGGAATCGCAAACAGGCGCTGCAAACCGGGGCCGCCGCCGCCCCTTGCCCATGCCAGTGCTCCGCCTGTCGCGTTGCTCCGCCCGTCGCACCTCTTTCGCGATCACAGTCCTTCGCCGCTGTGTACTTCACCCGTCGCACTTCTTTCGCCGGTCGCAGACCTTTGCCGCCTCCTCCACCGTCAGTCCTCCCTCACGGTAAGCTTTCCCTCAACCCTCTTCCACAACACACTCTCGCTTGATTCTCTCTCCCCCATCTCTCATGGCACGCCAAAGCACGGCAGAAATCTGCCTGTGTTACCCTCTTCCACAACTCACTCTCGCTTGATTCTCTCTCCCCCATCTCTCATGGCACGGAAAAGCACAGCAGAGCACAGCAGAAATCTGCCTCTGTTCTACTTTTGTTTATTCTTGAAGTTCTAGTTTTGTTGAATTCTGCCTCTGTTCTTTTTTACTAATACTGCCTCTGAACTCTAGGAAAGCAGGACCACGTCTCCCACGCTATAGGAAATAATTAGAAGTGTGCATCCAAGGTACTTATAATTTTTCAGCAATTTTTTCACATGCTTCAATCTTGAATGTATTTGTTTGCATCATTTCCTTGCTTGATTTTGAATCAGGAATATTGTTGTTATGCTTCAACTTTTATACAATAAGTTTACACTAATGAATTCATATGATTCATATGCATATCAAGGAACCGTCATGGATCCACTCATTCCTAGGTAATTTGATTTTAGGTAATTTTTTTGGCTATGCTATTTCCCTATTTGTTGTGTCAACTTTGCAGATAAACCTTTTTAAACAAAAAAATAATTCACCCATTATTTTTTTTGTTTTCGTAATAAAAAGATTTTTTCAAATGCTGCCGAGTACAAGTGCTTCGATAGGAACATCATGTCGCGGTGAGAAAATGCAAAACACATCCCGAAGACGTGCACTAACTGTAGAACAACGTGAGCAGAGAAATGCAAGACGTAGATCTCTACGCACGCAAATGTCAAATCTACACACTAATAATGTCCAACTCTCAAAACATTCTTCCATTCATTCACCGTCACTGCTACAACGAGAAGACTTATACAAGAGGCGCAGCGAAATGCAAGAAGGGTTCGATTTTATACCTTCAACATAGGTGACAACGCACAGCGAATACATCTACCGTGACTTGCCATCAACGTACACAAAACAACTTGTCCGTCCATCCTCCCTTGCAACCTGCGAATCGTAAATACCTCGCTTCTCCACATTTATTTCAACAACCACGGTATAAACAATCTTACTTTCTTCATATTTGTAGACTTCTCAAGCTCGATAGCCACTTCTGGGGATTCAAAAAGAATGCAACAACTGGCGATGCAGCGTTCCGCAAGAGCTGCACGAATGCTAAAGCTAAGAGAACTGCGTGTACATCGCGACGGACATGACATGCACCCCTAATCAGGACTACCAACAATAACCAGAATTAAGGAGTTTTGTGCTAGCTGTACTGAAGGAAAAGCCCACAAGTTACCATTTCCTCTTTCTTCTAAAGGGCGTTCAGCTCATCCATTAGAGTTAATTCATTGAGATCTGTGGGGGCCAACTTCTACAAACTCTATTGGAGGTAAATATCACTGCTTCTTACTTGTAGATGATTATAACAAATACATGTGGGTGTATTTTCTAACTACAAAAGCAGAAGCTTTCCAAGTATTTCAAACCTTTAAAAAGAGGTAGAAAATCAATTTGGTCAGTCAATCAAAAGCCTTCGAACTGACAGGGGAGGAGAATTTACCTCCAAACAATTTAATGCTATAAAATGGTGTTGTGGAAAGGAGAAATCGGACAGCTCACAGCTCACAGCTCCATATTCTCCCCAACAAAATGGTGTTGTGGAAAGAAGAAATCGGACAATAGCTGAAATGGCGAGAACCATGATGCTAAATAAAGCTCTACCAAAGGAGTTTTGGGCAGAAGCTGTAAAAACAACCATCAGTACAACATCTCAAAGTGTTTGGTTGCCCTGTATACATGCTAATACAAAAGGGGAGAGAAGAGAAAATGGATAAAAAAGGTAAAGAATGCATCTTCATTGGATATAGTGAGCAATCCAAGGCATACCGTCTGTTTGAGCCAATTGAAAAAAATTTGCTAATATCACATGATGTTAGCTTTAATGAAATAGGTATGTGGAAATGCTCAGTTAAACAACAATAAGAATCAGAGAAGAGTGGTTGATCCATTTTTTGTTAATGAACCCTTCCAACCTCCTCTCTTTAATGAGCCACTGCCTCAGCAGTATGAAGAACCTTCATCTGACTCAAGTTCAGACACATCATTGTCCCCAAAATACAGAAGCATAGAAGATGTATATAGGACAAGTGAATTAGCTCTTACTTGTACCAGCTCAACTTCAAGCACCTTTGCTGAAGCTAACAAATTTCCAGAATGGAAGCTTGCCATGCAAGAGGAAATCAATATGATTAATAAGCATAATACTTGGTCCTTAGTCACAAAACCACCTGAAAATCCAATAGTAGGACTAAAGTGCATATATAGATGGGGCCAACTAAAGAGGACTTTGTGCACTAGGTGTACAACACATATTTAACGACCTTCAACCCAAATCATGCCCAGAAAGGTCAGGTGAACTCAAGAGTGGCAAGATAAACACGGGGTGCCTCGGTCTCAGTACGAAGAGTAGAACCTCGCGAGTCCAAGTTCGGAATCCAGACCTCGTGAGGCTCGAACCAAGCTTAATGATTAGGAGTTCGCGAGCTCAGGCTCGATGAGCTCTGGGCAAGGGCAAGTTGTATCCTGGAGACTACATGCCATACGATCCCCAACCTCTGGCAAGCTCGCCCCGACGAGTAGTCGATCTTTTCGATCGAGGTACTCCCCCAAACTACGACTATCTTGGTCCATAGACTTTTAGATGTTCACAAACCACCGGGTCTGCTCATATCATTTCTAAACAGCAGGATTCCGCTGTGCGCAGTCGAATTTGGGATGCCGATTGCACTAACAAAAAGGCGGAGACCGCTATATGCAGGCCAAAAAGGACCATTTTACCTTCAATCAAGAGTACGTTTGCCTATAAATAGATTCCAAAAGCACGTCAGAGGTAGAGACCCACCGTCCTAGAGCTCCTTTCTTTGTGAGTTCTTGCTCCTTGACATCTGAGGTATCGAGCCCAACGTTGGCTTTAGGAGTAGAAGTTACAAACAAAACTTCTGGGCATGTGGCGGGACCTCTCACTGCAGCTCGCGGGTCTGAGTGTAGATAAATCATTCCTTAATTAGCGAGGGTCGACTCCGAGCTCGGAATATCTCGGTCTAGAGATCTCAAAGGCGAGTCCAATGACCCGAACTGCCCTATCTTAGTCCGAACTTTGTTGAACTGGTATCCGTGTTTCAACATATTTGGTGCGGTGAGCGTGAACTGGAAGTTTGTACAGAAGAACTCACCCGACGGTACCATGACCGGGCGTGGGGAGCACGGAGACGACCAAGGGAACTTGCATCCGTCCAACGAGTTTGTTACACGAGGCGACTTTGCAGAGTTTATGAAATTGATGGAGAACATGGTAAAAGGTCTACTCGCTCGGTGCGGCGAACTCGCGACGTCCACTCCACCAGTAGCCGCCTCTCCTGACAAGGCAGGTCATAGCTAGTGACCCGACAAGGTGGTAGTCCACAATGTCGAAAATTTGTCATTGCAGTCGCGAGTCCTCTATGCGAGCACTCTGTCTACTTGCTTCTCTGAAGGAGAGTATGAGCGGGCTCGCCCGAGCAACCACGTCGTGCACGCGAGTCCTTTCTGTAATGAAATTCTATTTCAAGAGGGTCGATCCCGTCCAACATTTACAGTGGTTTGAGGACATGGTCTCGATTCAGCCGATGTCGGATCCTTTTTAGTGTCGATTGTTCGCCATCACTTTCAAAGGAAAGGCAAGAGGTTGGTTTCATCAGCTGCCAACATGTTCGATTTACAATTTTGAGGGCCTCCACAGAGGATTCCTGCTCTGCTTCTCCACTTCAAAGAAAAGGAGAAAGGGGCCAAAAGCTCTCTTCCTTATCAAGCAGGGACCGCTGGAGCCGCTGGGGTATTATGTAGATTGCTTCTAGGAGGAGATCTTCTCGATCCAAGAAGTGTCAGGGCACACCCTCATTCTATTCTTTAGCATGGGTTTATAAGTGGTCTCTTTAAGATTGAGCTGAAATGACCCCCCCCCCCCCCCCCGTGTCGTTTAAAGAGTTGATCTATCGAGCAGGGCGTTATATCGAGGGGGAGTCAATGAGTTAGAGATCCGTGACCACGCTAGCAAAGCTGATAGGAGAGAGGTGATAAGGCGGAGGGGAGATAAGGTAGAGGCCATGAGGCTCATGAGGGGAGCCAAGAAGACAGAGGAAGGAAGAGCTCGAGAGAAGCGGGACTGACGGGACCAGGCGAAGATTTCATGGGCCGCCCCTTGGACTAACTCAGAGATAGGCAGGTGGGGGTTTCAGGGCCGACCTAGGACAAGGTTCTCTCCTAAGCATCAGGCTCATTGCTATTTGTCAGAGAGGAGGAACAGACCATGGAGGCCAAACCAAACACCTCGTCTAGAAGCATATGCAATTGGCCGAGGCCAGAGGCACAGAGGGAGGCCCCATCAACCAAGAGGGAACGAGAAATAAGGATGATCCTCTTTCAAGACTTTCATCAATTAGAGAGTCACACTACTGCAATGTGCCATAGTTCGTAGAGCTGAGAAGAGGAGCTGAGGAAAGAGCTCCGGAGGGGCATCAGGAGCCAAGAGAAGAGGAAGAGGAAGATAAAGGTGTTGGAGTGCAGGCCCCAAGGGGGTGCGAGGATCGAGTGGACCATGGGGCTCATGGAGGGATCTGGTGATCCATGACGGAGTTGTGGTGGAAGAGACTAAGAAGGGAAGCCTACACACTATCTACAGCAGGAGCGTAGCCTCCACTTCGCGAGCCCCACCACCGGTAGGGGAGATCATGTTCTCGGCTAAAGATATGTTGGGGATTGAAAATCCCTTTCGTGATGCAGTGGTGATTCAAGCGGCTGTGGAGAACTTCATTGTTTCCCGCATCCTCGTCGGCAATGGAAGTTCTATTAACATCATTTTCAAGAAGGCATTCGATGTCATAGCTGTGGAATAAAAGAGGGTCACCGCAACCGATAGTCCCCTCTTTGGTTTTTAGAAGGGAGGAAGGAGGTCGTAGGAGTGGAGCTCCTTGTCACCCTAGGAGGAACATCCAAGAATTATCACTTCGCGATACTTGACACGCTAAATAACTACAATGCTATCTTTAGGAGATCCCTTATCAATACCTTTCAATGCGTGCCTTAATCGTTCCACCAATGTCTGAAGTATAAGTTGGAGAGTCGCAGATCCGTATTAGGAGCGACCCAAAAGTGACGAGAGAGTGTTATCTCAATGCAATCAACATGATCAGTTGAGAGGAGGCTGAGGTTATCGAATGGTGATGGAAGAGATGGAGTGGCTGGAAGCCGCGGAGGAAGTGGAGAAAAAGGCAATTGTGGTCGAGGGAGGGAGGCCTGAAAAAGTGAAGATCTGTGGAGAACTTGCTAAGGAGCACAAGGAGAAGATCCTGGCCTGCATCCAGGCGAATGTAAACATCTTTGCAAGGAATGCAGAGGATATACAGGGCGTTGGCACAGACATCGCATGCCATCACCTCAATCTTAATTCAGAGGTCTGACCCATCCGTAAGAAGAAGAGAGAGACATCCACTTCATTGGCCGAGCCCTTCCGTGTGGAGGTGAAGAAGCTGCTAGATGCAGAGTTTGTATTTGAGATCCAGTATTCAGGCCGAGTCTCTAACATTATAATGGCGAAGAATGAAAAGGGGAAGTGGTGTATGTGTATTGACTTTTTCATTGCTTAATAAAGCATGCCCCAAATATTTCTACCCTCTTACCTAGAATCTACGCGCTAGTAGATTCGACTGTTGGATTCTTTATATTGAGTTTTTTAGACGCTTTTTCTAGTTATCATCAAACACGCATGCACCAGCCTAAACTACCAAGGTGGGAGTCGCGGGTGATGTTCGTGCATGGAGTATCAGGGAGATACTTGATAGGAGTCGGGGTCGTCCTGATAAGCCATTAGGGGATGCGAATCTAGCAAGCCAGCAACATCCATTTCCTCGTCATCAATAATCAGACGGAATACAAAGGCATGATCGCTGGCTTCCGTTGAGCTGGGAACTCAACCTTAAGGCTCACACAGATTCTATGGTTGTGGCCTCGCATATTCGAGGATTGTTCGAGGTCTGGGAGCAGACACTGCAACTCTATCTGATAAAGGTGAAGAAAATGGTAAGCACCTTCCGTTCATTTTCCATCCAGCACATGCTAAGAGAGGAGAACTCGATAGATCGTTTATCCATATATAGCCCTACAGCAGGAGGACTGATGACCGAACTATTCCAGCCCTCCATCGAGTAAGGGTAGCTCATGACGAGTGACTAACAATTGTCGTTGATGGATCTGTTTGTGGAATTTTTGACCACGAGGAGGTTCCCCCGGGGTCCTAGACAAGAGGTGATTCAGTTATAAATCATCTTATTATCTACTCCACAAAGGTAGCCTCTACCGAAAAACTATATCTGGCCCGTTGGCATGATGCGTCGCCGAGGTAGAAGTACCTCGAGTGTTGGATGAAATCCAAATAGGGGCGAAAGCCATTCCAGAGGGAGGACTTTAGAAAAAACAGGTGTTGAGGCAGGGGTACTTCTGGCAAACTATCGCACCTCTCTAGCTACAGCCCGCTCAATGGCTCAGGTCGATCACAACTCTGTGTGTAAAATCCCTTCTCCCCGGAATTGGGCATGGCCGAAGAGATATTTTTATGCCCAGGATCGTCGCTTTACAATGACACCAACTACAAGTTAGTTACCACCACAAGACAGCGACCATGCCGGCAAGAACGATCATTCACACATCCAATGAAGAAGAAAACAAGTCCACATATCATAACATAGATATATAATGCTCAAATAAAGGTCCACATGACATGAATGAAAGAGTACAAGTAATAGCTTATGCCCAGTACATAAATATCATAAAATATCACTCCCTCAACTAACAACGCGAAAGCTAAACCATATGATCATCAACCCGATGTCGGTGGTAGTCGTGGTAGTGCGCGGCTCCAGCTCCTCAGATCCTGATGTCTCACTCTCTTGCTCTGCCTTGTCGAACTGCTTGGGCGTCTCCACTTGTCCCTAAATGATTTGGTCAAACGACCTCCAGTCAAACTAGACTCAGCTGCTTCGTCCCCGCCTCACCCCGCGACTTCTAGGCACCGTGAGAGAGGAAGAAAGTGGATGACCAATAATAGCATAATGTACAAGCAGATAACAGTGACATATAGAGATAATTCTATAGTAGTTCTATATCAGTATGAGCAGTAAGAAAAACAACAACTAGTACAGTATAAAAATACAGTAAGATGAGCTAAGTAAAATTAGTAAAGTAAAGCAACTACACTACCATCACAAAAGCGTATCTTAACTTATATGAATGCTCATACAAACATACAAGTTAAGATTTCAAAATAGTAACTCATCATATAAATGAGCTCATACTAATTTATATGATGAGGATTTGTAAGTGCGTATGCTATGCCATGTTATGCAATGCAATGATTATGTAACTCACATACACGACTATGTGCACAGACCTTTATGCATCCCCACTTTTTTTGGAGGTGACCAACCTTTCAGGTAGCAACCGTCGTTTCTCACGGTGGTAGTGGAGCGGGTGTCTCCACTCCTAGGCGGGCAGACACACTACTAGACCTAGACCTCTCGTACGCCTCAACGCTAAGAACACAACAGCGGAGCCCCTGCATACTCTTGCTGGCGACTACCAGTCTTCCATGGTCGGGTGCGCTCTTAGGGGACATAGTCTTCCATACCTCGGTATAAACATTCTACAGGTTTCCCAAAGGTCTCCACTCCGCACCAGAGTCATCGTACAAACCATGTATAACAATACCCTCCCGAGCCTCCAGCTCGCAGGACCAACCCGTCCTGATATCGACCAACAACCCGAGTCACCAGCTCGTAGGACCAACAAACCCTATATCACTCCAACCCACACATGCGTGAGATCGCTATAACATTTCTAATCATATCAGACTACTTTTGTCTAATTTTCGGATTACTTAGCGATTTATGGTTAACCTTGGACTTCCCGAGACCTACCCTGTGAGGGGCTTGCAGCGGTACTAGGAATTATGATGAGCTGAACCTCATCGTTTCTTTTCTCAAGGCACTTAGTAGAGTTATACTACCCTTAACCAAATCCATTCCCCAGGGTTGGTAAGTGTGAGACCTCTCCAAAGTATCAACTGCTGAAAACACTAATTTTCTAAAATTGTTAAATGCAGACCATATGATCTTGAATGTGTGTATGAATAGGAATCCTCCAAATTCTTGACCCTAGGATTTAAGATTATTTCCTGAGGCCTATCATGACATCTTAGACCTAATTCTAGAAATTTATAATTTTCCTAAAATAATCAACAATTATTATAATTTTCCCAATTATTGCTACATGTGATTTTGAACATGAAGCGTCACTTTCTGTTATCAAACCAGCAATATAAAATTTAAGTTTTCATGATAGGGTGTGACGTGACCCTCCTCAATCACAACTTATATTAGCCACCTCGACCACAACTTCACATCAGCCACTTGTTTAAGGCTTAGTTTGTCGCGGTTTTTTAGCTTCAGAGAGTGTGGACAAAAATGCCACCGACATTGAATATATGCTTGACATGATGAATCAAGAATTCTGTGCTCGCTGTTTGCAGTTGTAGGGTAGAGCGTGGACATAAAATATATGCTTGACAAAGATTCCGGACAAATAAAACTTTGATGAATCAAGAATTTCTGCAAAGTTTCATTAAAAATTTAAGATTTCAAAAGTTTTTTCTCAAACTTCACTGAAGATGGATGAAAACTACTTAGTTTATTACTATCGAAAGTTAAGCCCATGATTCAGTAGAGATTCTTATAACACACTTTAGTTGGGCAAACAATGAAGGGAGGATATGAGACAAGAGCACAGGGGATGCTGCTTCAAGATGGTTACCACGAGTACAAGGAAGCCCAATTGATTTGTGATTTATTTATCATTGTTTCAAATTATAATGACCAAAAAGACAGATTTGATGTCATTCGTTGACATTTTCAAATTCCCGAGTCAATTTTGATTGATTTTGCTACTTTAAACTCCAAAATGTTTGGATGCTAATAAGGATCTAACCACCTAATTACAACCATTCTTATTCAGTCCATATTAACTCCAATTACAATCTGTATTCGCGGAGTGCGGTCCCCAAGCAAGCGCAAGGTGCCTATCTTTAGGGGCGGGTGCGACGGGAGGCCGACACCCGCCCCGGCCTCTTTTCAGGGGGGCGGGTGGCGGGAGGCCGGCACCCGCCCCGACCTCTTTTCAGGGGGGCGGGTGTGGCGGAGGCCGGCACCCGCCCCAACCCTATCTTAGGAGGAGGGTGCGGCGGGAGGCCGACACCCGCCCCGGCCCCTTGAAGTTCTTGTCCGGCTGGGTTCTCGCCCGGCTGGAGATCTCGCCCGGCTGGAAGTCTCTCGCCTGGCCTAGTTCTCGCCCGCTTGAGCAGCTCGTCCGACTTGAGGGTCTGCTATTTTTTCCCTGGTGGGCTGCAAATAGCTGCTCAAAATAGCGAACTGTGACTGTTGACAGACCGACCCAAGACATTTCAGTAATTTTAGAGCAGCGAGATTGCTCTATTGGCAGGCCATCCCCCAAAAACTATATAAATAGACCATTGTGGTGCCTTGGAGAGGGATCCGGTTTTCTCCAATCCTCATCTTCTTACTTCATCCTCCAAGGCACCTAGCTCGGCTCCAACACTC
The DNA here is from genome assembly GCA_039583875.1 of Platanthera guangdongensis. NCBI lineage: Eukaryota > Viridiplantae > Streptophyta > Magnoliopsida > Asparagales > Orchidaceae > Platanthera > Platanthera guangdongensis. Next base: position 28,637,458 of record CM077157.1, read on the forward strand.
CATCTCCAGGATTCTTTCGAGTAGGGCATAGTAAAGGGCTTTAAAAACATCTATTTTTAAATTTGTGAAAATATATAATTTTATTCGTGAGTTTGATCTTCTTTTATGTTGACGATGGGGGGGGGGGGGGGGGGGGGGTTGTTAATCCAAAAGCCTTATCTATTACAAAATGTCATCAATGATATAGTAAACGAGGCCATTATTTTAGAAATTTTTTTTATGGCTGAGCTTCTTTAGATATTGACAAACCATCAAAATCGTAAAAAGTAAATTTTTTTTATAAAAACTAAATCGCCTATTGGCTGCCCCCGATTCCATCCTCCAGCCTGATACCGACGGATCTTTCTGGTGAGCAGTGAAATCCTCCTCGCGGTCCCAGAAACCCCAACACCTCTCTTTCACGTGTTTGGCAAACGGGAGCAGATTCTTCACGCCAGCGGATGTTAGTTGTAGAAATGAGGATGAATGCAGTAAAGTGCAACACTTCCTCTAGTACCATTCACTTTATGCTGTTTGATAGCCTCGCCTCCTTGATCTCCTTATAACATTTTCTTTAAGTGGATTTGATCCTAAATCAATTTTGTCTTTTTATGTTATTTAATATTATTTTATCTGATTAAATTAAAATGATGAAAGTCATTATAGTGTTACCCCAACTGGAAACTAGAAAAAACTTGATGGTTAGTAATAGTCCGCATCAAGAGTGCAACACTTCCCGTAAGATCGTCTCACCAACTGTAGATTTTTCTCATTTGGTTTAGTAGACATTTGTTTCAAATATTACATTGGGTTTAAAATTATACAACTCATATTTCTAATGATATTCTAAATTATTCTTCTTATTATATAAATCATATGTAGTTTCATGTAGTTTTTGGTGATCTTCAATTAAAGTTTTTTTTTTGGTAAACAAGTTTGGTTTTATTAAAGTTTTTTTAACTTTAGTCTGTCATTAATTATATGACCCTTACTTGTATTTTCTCCATCTGCCTTATCTTACTTTCGCAGTAATCCATAAATGCCCCTATTATAAGCCCGTATTGCTCTAGCCTGTGCTCTAACCCTACGTCGAATACAGAATACAAAATCCTTCCAGTCGTCATCGCGGCTGCAACGATAAACATAACACCTGCCTCTAAATACTTTCTCAGGAAATCACCCTTCCTCAAGACATGTAGTGGTCTCGACGACCCGCACTTACAGATGAATCAGTGTTGCCCTTTGGACAGTCCCCGAGATGGGTTGGGTAACAGTAATTTTTTAAACTTTGTCGAAAATACGCACGTATTGAACCGACCATAACAAGTGACATCGCAATCATATAACTAAGGTATCTCGAGAAGAACGTGTGCAACATCCATGGGGATGACGTCGCACCAGACTTGGTCCTTAGTGGTCGCTAAATGAATCGTGTACTTATCCGCCCATAAGACACGATACAGATGCGGATGAGGCTCGACGGAAAGCTGCATCCTCTCCAACCCTTTCCTAACAATTATATTTTTGTAACTACCACTATCAATGACGAGCTTGCAGGGACATCTTGCGGTTAGTAATATGTGAAGAAAATAATGGTGTAACGCCAATCCCTGCGACACGTGGGGTGTTAAGATGCGACAGAGTACTCTTACTCTAGAGATCTCTCAGCATTGCTCTCCTCATCCTTCCTCTATAACTTTCTCAATGGCGACGTACTCTGCCTAAGTTTCGAGCTCGCCAGAATCCTCAATTAGTAAATTTCTAGTAGGGCATTGCGCTGCGAAGTGCCTTCTGTCAGAGCATCGATAACATTGGACTCCCCCAGATTTGGGGACTCCGGGAACAATAGCCTTTCCCGCCACATCTGCGGGAGAGCGAGGGGTGTCAATGGTCGTGGCAGGAAGGTGTCTCCTAGCTATGACGACATTGGGTGAAGTGGTGACCTGCCTCGGGCCAGCAGTACGTAAATATTGCTCGTACTCTAACGCGAGCTGAAAGACCTACTCAACCGTCTCCAGTCTGGGGAATCAGTTCCTTTCAGATGTCCCTTTAAGTCCAACACAAAGCGTGATGCAGTGGCGAAGGGCTCCTCCATAAAATCTCTGCGAACTACTAACTTGTCAGATTGGAACGTATAATCTACAATGGAGAGAGTCCCCTGACTTAGCACATAGAGCTGATCTAAGAGCTGATCTCGATACGAAGCAAGGAGGTATTTATCTTGTAACCACTGCTTCATCCCATCCCATCGGCTGATGGGGTAATAGCCATCCCGCCAAGAGATCTCTCGAGACTTGACCAATAATTTTTGTCTGATCGATTAACTTATTTTGCGACTCGCACTCGCCTTTCGTCGCTCATCTCAAACCAGTGAAAATAGTGGTCCATGTCCATGAGCCAATCATGACTAAATGCCTTCAGGTCTATGTGACCGTCGAAGGAGGGCGCATCAATGCGAATACGCCGGTGATGTCATCGTCCTCTGGAGTCATCCCATGTCGCGACAATCAATTGCATAGTAACCCACTTTGTCGCAGCACCAACACTCATATATTGTACCTTCTTTTAAGGGCTGGCTTTATAGCATAACAGTCAGCAGCTCTTAATCCAGGAGGTGCAACAATCTTTTTCTTAAGTTTTCAGCCACAACCTGATTTGGGATTTGTCTGGCAACAGAGGTACTAGGGATATCTTGAACCCTATCAGCAACTGTCTTCTTTTCAGAATGCAAGCTCCTGATAGCTTCAGATATACCCAATATGGTGTGCTGACATACTTTCCTTTAGTCTGATTGTGGACATGCGACTTTGAGAATGAGCTGCATCCTTATTTTTGAGTGTTGGGGCTGGTGCACCAAACACAAATGATTCAGGATGGGTCATTTGAATTTCTTAGTGGGCTGCCATGTAGGCACTAGCACCATTGACATTCCTAAAACCATATTCACAGTGACCATAAGTGATGTCATGGTGATGCCTGTTAGATGCTAGCACCACTTTTCTGAAAGGAATTGGAGGCTTGGAGGCTAGTGGCTGCACTGGAGTTTTGCCTTTCTTTTGGAATAGGCAGCTCTAGTTCTCCATTTGAAGCCTAACCTCTTATCCTTTTGGGTGGAGAAGGAATCAATCAAAGGCAATACTGAACATGGCTTTGAGAACTTAGCCACTAACTCCTCCTTTTTGAGTTACCTTCAAGATTCCTAATGTGATTATTTTTGAAGGTTATTGTATCCATCTGAATAACATTGATGTTTTTCAGCTTGCTGACTTCCTTTATTTTCAGGTTCAGCATGTTTGCTGAGTCTGAAACGGCCGGGCCGGGCAAAGCCCGGGTACCGGGCTATAGCCTGAGCCCGACACACTAGCTGGCAAGAGACGGGGCAGGTAGGCGGGATTAAAATCCCGCCTATGATTAGGCGGGATTAAATCCCGCCTATGATTAGGCGGGTTAAAATCCATATGATTCAAACGATAACGTGGGAGATTGGGCATAGATGGCTCTGGAATTAGATCAATAGCATGCTGAATGTCCCTCAGTAGAGGGAGCTCATTAGGAAGCTCCTCAAGCATAATGTATATAAAATCATCCATCAGCTGACGACATCTGGATCAGTAATCTCGTCTCTCTAGAGGTCTCAGTCGTCATCGCGAATGTAACGATAAACATAACACCTGCCTCTAAATCTCTCTCAGAAATCACTCTTCCTCAAGACATGTAGTGGTCTCGATGACCCTGCATTTACAGATGAATCAGTGTTGCCCTTTGGATGATCCCCAGGCTAGGTTGGGGTAAGAGTAATCTTCTAAACTTTGTCGAAAAATACACACGTGTTGAACCGACCATAACAAGTGACATCACGATCATATAACCAAGGTATCTCGAGAAGAACGTGTGCAACATCCATGGGGATGACGTCGCACCAGACTTGGTCCTCAGTGTCGCTAAATGAATCGGCACCAGACATCTCTGTGTAACCTGAATGGTGAACTTATCCGCCCATAAGACACGATACAAATGTGAATGAGGCTCGCAGAAAGCTGCATCCTCTCCAACCCTTTCATAACAATTATTTTTTGCAACTACCACTATCAATGATGAGCTTGCAGGAACCTCTTGCGCTTAGGAAATATGTGAAGAAAATAGTGGTGTAACGCCAATCCTCCGCGACACGTGTGGTGTTAAAGATGCGACAGAGTTCTCTACCTCTAGCGGTCTCTCAACATTGCTCTCTCATCCTCCCTCTGTAACAACTGTAACTTCCTCAACGGTGACGTACTCTGCCTCAGTGTCGGGCTCGCCAGAATCCTCAATTATAAAATTTCTAGTAGGGCATTGAGCTGCGAAGTGCCCTCTGCCATATCATCGATAACATTGGACGCCCCTAGGTTTGGGGACTCCGCGAACAATAGCCTTTCCAGCCGCATCTGCGGGAGAGCGAGGCTGCCCGGGACGGCATGAAGGGCCTTACCGGGCCCTCTCTCTGAGAGGGAGCCCGAGCCAGACCCGACCCGATTCACACTGAGCCCGGACTGAGCCCGGTTGGCAAAAAGCTTTGGCCGGATCGGGCCGGCCCAAGCCCGACCCGGTCGTGCTTTTTGCCCAAGTCTACTTGGCGGGACCCGTTTTTGTTGATTTGCCGGAGATGAGTTGATCGGAACAGCAATCCGAGACCGTGAACGCTTGGAATTACTAATGTCTTGGAAAAACTCAAGGACTTGGGTGTCCAAACGACATATTTGATGCATCTCGCCTCCCATTGTTTTTTTTGTTTTTATGGCTGGCTCGTAATGACGCTAAGTATAGAGGGATTCACATCTCCCCCTATAGGATAAAACTCCAAATTGAATCTCTTCTCCAGGACCTTGGTAAAACTTATGTTTTGCATACTCACCTGAAAATGTTAGAATCCCAAATATCCACATTAGAGCTTCATTTGGTTCGGCGGTGGCGCGATCCGGCGGTGGAAACAGAGTGTTCGAACCGGAGGGGGAGTTGGCTGCTCCAAACGAAGCTTTTTGGGCATTTTTCAAGGCGGGCGGGTGGAAACGGAGCAAACGTTGCCGAGGTTCATTTGTTTACCCTCTTCCAGCTGCGTTTGTCCAAAAAGGAGCAGCGAAACGGCCAAACAAATAGAGCCTAGAGCAAGGCCCCGTACGAGATTAAAACTTCCCCTAGTTTGATCAAATATTGGATTCTACATAGACATGCAATATAAATTTAAACTTGGCTTGTTTTCAACTGCAGTAAGGGTGACATTGGTGCGAGTTTTATCATGCGTAATAGTAATAAAGAAATAATCTTTGTATGTATATTAATCTTGATTTCATATCATGATGGAAGCCCACTTATTGGCTTTGTATATTGCGATTCAAAAATGTTTCTCTCAGATATCGATGATTTTGAATCTATTAAAATTGAAACTGATTTTTCTCCTATTGGCTAAATTGGCTTTGCTAATGGTAGTTGTGTTTGGAAACATTTCTTATCCTATATGAATTGCAGAAATCTTTTAGTTTAACAAAACTGTAGATTCAGTTTAACTACTCGATCCGACAATAGTGCAGCACTATGTGTTGCTGCTTTGGGTGCGACTTTGGAGGATCTAATGGTATATGGGCGAAGATATCCCCTCAAAGTGATTTTAACAGTGACTCCTTAAAGTTTGTCGCCCTCCTTACTCTCTTGATGTTCATGCTTTGGTTGTCTTGAGGCCCATTGCGACCATGGTCTATGGACCCACATAGACTTTTGAAGCACCCCGCAGATTTTTGGTTGCCAATAATCCTATGAACAACCTATGCTCCACTGCTACTAAGTGTATAATAGTGATTATTTGTGGTGGTTTTTCTTTACCGCTTTGGATCTGGTGCTTCTCACTACTTGTCAAGCCTCCGTATATTATGCTTCATCCCTTCTTCTGGGGGCATAATTACGGGGAATAGAACTACGAGGGATTTGATCCACTTGTGTGGATAAGTAGGCAGACAATGTATAAAAAATCTCTTTGATTGACTTTGCGGCTGGATTTGATTGAAAGTTTCTTAGTATGTTTACTTACTACTCTCACTTCCACCATCTCCGCCTCTTTCTCAATTTTCGCGGTGTTGGTGGCTATATTTAAGTCACAGGTCCTTGGGATTTTGTGTTTGTCTTTTTGATTAGTTTTCATGGTTTGTGGTGGGTCCAACCTTTGGTTCTCCCCCATTGGGCCAATCTATTTTCAACATTTCTCTATCCTGAGATTTTTTTCGACTCAATTGCTTTATTTGTTATACATTGCATCAATCTCATAATAAATTCAAGAAAAAATAATACTAATCAATATCGCTAAAAAACTTTTTAAAAAATTCCTTCAGCAGACAAACAAATCTGAAAATCAGAGCAAAAGTAATGCCTCAAATCCAATTCAAAAAAGTAGAGCTAAATAGAAAAATGTATCAATTGAAAATCTTAAAAAGACGGATCATCAGGAAAAAAACTAACCATTAGTTTGGAAATAACCTTCATGACGACCCCATCACCCTTCATCTCCCTCTTTCTTATCCTATTTGAGTAAGTATGCCTAAAATGCACGTTTAAACTTTCACTTGTCACTTGCAATTGCAAGTTTAAATTTCAATTTTTGATTTTGAACATTTTTCAGAAATAAATTTCCTGGCAAAACATAATTGTTAATTAAGAAATCACGAGCAAATAATTGAAAAATATAATTAGAATATATATAGTAGAAGAAAGATATAAAAGGAAAAGCTCAAGTGGAACAGCTTTCAGCTTTAATTCTGATCTTAAACTGTGTAATTCTCTTTTGAGATGTTATGTATCTTTGATTTTTTTTTCTTTCTCTTTTCTCCGCAAGTTTGTGGCTTCTCTTCTTTCTTCAATTGAAGTGTATTTTTGTGGTCATCCTCAGCAAGCTTTTTGTTCTTTTATATTCATATTTTTTGAGCAATATAAAATTTCCTATAATAAATATTTTGCTATAAAAATAATATAATACTGCAGTAGTTATGATAACAAAATTTGATTAAATAAAATAGTTTATTTGAATTTCAAATATTACACCAAAAATAAGATAAACATATACATATATATATAATAACATCTTCGTACGAAGTCCAGTTCACTGTAAAATAGTGAACTGGAAGCCCAGTGTTGTAAAACCATGAACTAGGCTTCCAGTTCACTATTTTACAGCAAACTAAGATTCCAGTTCACAAAAAAACAGTGAACTGGAAGCCCAGTGCACTGTAAACCAGTTGACTGGAAGCCCAGTTCAGTGAATGTCACTATTCATATCATTGTTTTCCTCATGGAGATGAATCTTTTCAATTAATGTAGCAAGAAGCCTCTTGCACCTCATTGAGTTTGACATCCAACACAAGACAAAACAATATTAATATTTGATATTGCAGTAGTTATTTTAACAATTTTTTTTGAATGAAGTAGTGTATTTAAATTTCAAAAATACACCAAAAGCAAGATGAACATATACACATATATATAATAACATTTTCGCACGCAAGCCCTGTTCCTGAAACAATGAAAGTATAATAATAAATTAAATAAACTTGTACAGAAAATTTGTGATGATTTTATTAGTTGTTGCAGTAAAACCTATATGGTACGTGACTGTTTTATATGACAAGACAAATATAACTCTCCGAGAGCGGAAAGTGATCGATTTATGCGTTGAGTCTCCTTCAATATCTCCCCTTGTGCATCCGACTTCGCAAGCCTCTCATTGTCGGTCAAATCATCCAGCCAAAGTTTATTTGAGTGGCTTCACTAGTCACCAAGTTCATTGTACTCACTATTATATAAAGCATGCTGAAAAAAAGGAAACTACATGTGAAAATCAATATCATCACTCAACAAAAACATAAAATTTTAAATATATTTGTGCACCAGTGAGATTTGCTGCTGTGCTCATTGAGGTAGGTTTAATCCAACAACTCTGACATTTTTTCCATCATTCAGTACCTTCCAAACATCCACAATGTTGTGAACTTTGGCCTCCACTATTGGCACATGATGAAACCAAACATCCGCTTTAACTCCAACCTTGTTCAATAAATACAAAACCAAATTTTATTAGATTAATTGTTTCAGCTTCCTTGAATGTTGAACTACTAATATTTTATGGTCAGAATTCTCACTTATTCGATGAAGGAGATATTGTGAGAAAGTCTCAAATTTGCTCGTTGTAGACCTCCAAAAAGCTGACGGAGATGTTATAGTCAAACAATTTTTTTCTATCTCCAGCAATTTTAAGAAGCTCCTCCACGGTTCTATAGTTAACACCCCTATTTCATACGTCCCCTTCATTGTATATGTTTTGTCAGTGTCTGACTGTCCGTTCACAAAAAATGCATACATTGTAGCTATCCAATACGGAAATCACAAGAGGGGACGCATCCGCATACACATGAGCTGCTCATTAGATTAGAAATGATTCAATAAAAATGAAATTTTTTATCTAAATTATCATCCTCGGCTCTATTCTACTTATTTCATCAAGTTAAACATTCACACTGATCATCGTTCAGAGTATACACCCAATCAAATTTGAATTTTTTTGACGATGTCTTGGTGATGAGTCTGAGCTCACCATCCTTCACCACTTCAAAATCTATTATAGTAGCACAAGTAGATAAGATTTCTTTCGAATTCAGAGGACGATACCTGTAAAATAGTTTGATATTCCCTGCAAGAGAGCCAAAATAAACACTCAAGTTATTTCAAAAAACAGTAATCAATCAAATTCAATACAGATAAAGAGTTGATGTCTACCTTTTGCTTCTTGAAGCAAGTTGAATAAATGTTTTCTTTTTTTCATCTCTTAAAAGTATTTGATTTTAAAATTATGACATTGTGCAACTAATTGTGCAACCGATTGTGTCATAATTTAAATCAAAATACTTTTAGAGATGAAAAAGAGAAAACATTTATTCAACTTGCTTCAAGAAGCAAAAGGTAGACATCAACTCTTTATCTTGTATTGATATTTGATTACTTGTTTTTTGAAATAACTTGAGTGTTTATTTTGACTCTCTTGCAGGGTATATCAAATTATTTTGCAGGTGTCGCCCTCTGAATTCGAAAGAAATCTTATCTACTTTGCTCATATAATAGATTTTGAAGTGGTGAAGGATGGTGAGCTCAAACTCATCACCAAGACATCGTCAAAAAATTCAAATTTGATTGGGTGTATACTCTGAACGATGATCAATGTGAATGTTTTTTACTTGATGAAATAAGTAGGATAGAACGAGTATGATATTTGATAAAATTTTCATTTTTTATTGAATCATTTATTATCTAATGAGCAGCTATGTGTATGCGGATGCGTCCCCTCTCGTGATTTCCGTATTGGATAGCTACAATGTATGCATTTTTGCGAACGGACAGTCACGCACTGGAAAAAACATATACAATGGGGGGACTGATGAAAATAGGGGTGTTAACTATAGAACCCGTGGGAGGAGTTTTTAAAATTGCTGGAGATAGAACAGAATTGTTTGACTATAACATCTCCGTCAGCTTTTTGGAGGTCTACAACGAGCAAATTTGAGACTTTTTCCCCCATATCTCATTCATCGAATAAGTGAGAATTCTGACCCTAAAATATTAGTAGTTCAACATTCAAGGATGCTGAAAGAATGCACATTAATCTAATAAAATTTGGTTTTGTTATTTATTGAACAAGGTTGGAGTTAAAGCGTCTGTTTTGGTTTCATCATGTGCAAGTGGAGGCCAAAATTCATAACATTGTGGATGTTTGGAAGGTACTGGACGATGAAAAAAATTTCAGAGTTGTTGATTAACCTACCTCAATGAGCACACAGCAGATCTCACTGGTGCACAAATATATTAAAAATTCTATTTTTTTTGTTGATGATGATATTGATTTTCACATGTATTTCCTTTTTTTCACATGCTTTGTATAATGGTGAGTACAATGAACTTGGTGACTATTGAAGCCACTCAAAATAAACTTTGGCTGGATGATTTGGCCGACAATGAGAGGCTTGCGAAGTCGGATGCACAAGGGAGATATTGAAGGAGCCTTAACGCATAAATCGATCACTTTCCGCTCTCGGAGAATTATATTTGCCTTGTCATATAAAAGCAGTCACGTTTCCATATATGGTTTACTGCAACAACTAATAAAAACCATCACAAATTTTTTGTACAAGTTTATTTAATTTAGTATTATACTTTTCATTGTTTCAGAAACTGGGGCTTGCGTGCGAAAATTTATTAATATATTGTATATATGTTCATCTTGCTTTGGTGTAATTTTTGAAATTTAAATAGACTACTTCATTCAAAAAAAACTTTGTTAAAATAATACTGCAATATCAAATATTAATATTGTTTTTTTTCTTGATATTGCAAGTTGAATAAATGTTTTCTTTTTTCCCATCTCTTAAAAAGTACTTTGATTTAAAGTAGGATAAAACTCGCATCTTCTGTGCTGAAATAACATCTCCGTCAGCTTTTT
>CM077157.1:28648440-28759027 GCA_039583875.1 Platanthera guangdongensis
CTGCCCGTCTTTAAGAGGTAGTAGGCGGACTTGTGCCTCAGCTTCTTCCTGTCTACTCCCTCCGGATACTCTCCCGTGGAGAGTAAAACTACTACTGGGTCCATCCACGAGGACTGCTGATCGATCTCCATGAGCTCTCCTTCTTCGATGAGGGGCGAAACAGACGGTGATGGTGCCTCCTGCCGGGGCCGTGCTTCGCCAGTCGGATCGGCCTGCTCATTCTTCCCCCTCGGCACTGCCGGATGGAGAAGGTCTGGAAGGTCCCTATGACCCCCTTTACTTTGGCAAGTATAACTTCAAAGAGGGCTCCTTGCTTTTCGAACTCCCCGTTGATCTGGGAAGCCACCACCATGGAGTCGTCAGGACCTCCACATCCAACACCCCCAACTCCCTGGCCAGGCGCAGTCCCGCTATCACTGCTTCGTACTCGCCTGGTTGTTGTAATGGGAAAATGCACCACCACCGTCTGCTCAATCTGAGTCCCTTGGGGGCTCTCTAGAACCACTCCATCCCAGTGAATGCCTTCCTGAGGCTCCATCCACCCTCACCTTCCAAGGAGTCGGGCAAGTGAGCTCCTTCTCCGCTACTTCCACCGCGTAGTCGGCTAGGAAGTCGGCCATCGCCTGAGCTTTGATCGAGAGCCGCGGAACGAAGGAGACATCGAACTCGCTTAGCTCCACCGACCACTTGGCCAGCCGCCCGAATGCTCCACCCCCTCGAAGACGTTGCGGAGAGGATGGTCGGTCACCACTCGGATCGAGTGTGCCTGGAAGTAAGGCCGTAGCCTCCGAGCCGAGATGATTAATGCGAATGCAAGCTTCTCCAGGATCGGATACCGGAGCTCGGCCTTCCTCAGGACCCGGCTGACATAATAAATGGGGAGCTGCCTCTTCCCCTCTTCACGTACTAAGACGGAGCTCAAGGCCTCTGCCCCAACCCCGAGATATAGAACAATCCTCCCCCTCCTTCGGCCCCTGGAGCAGCGGAGCTTGTGTCAACTGCGCCCTTGAGGGCCTCTTCACATTCCTGGCTCTATTCGAACCTCTGGCCTCCCTCAGCGTTTTGAAGAAGGGGAGCACTTCTCCCTGCCCGAGAAAGGAAACGGCTCAGTCCTGCTAGCTTCCCTGTCAGCCGCTGGACCTCCTTCGCATTCTGCGGGACCCCAACTCCAGGATAGCCTTGACCTTGTCCGGGTTCGGCTCGACCCCCGCGGGGTGAGGAGGTGCCCCAAGAACTTCCCTCGGCTAGCCCCAAAAATGCACTTAAGAGATTCAGCCGCATTTTGTATCTACGCAGGTGGCGAACGTCTCCTCCAGGTCCCGGAGGTGGGAGTCCACGTCCCGGCTCTTGATCATGAGGTCGTCCACGTACACCTCCAAGTTCCTCCCCCTCTGTTCCTTGAAGACCCTATCCATCATTTTCTGGTAGGTGGCACCAGCATTCTTCAGCCCGAACGGCATCATCTTGTAGCAATAGCAGCCGTCCCCTGTGATGAATGAGACATCCTTGATGTCCGGGGGTGCATCCTGATCTGGTGGTAACTGAAAAGGCATCTAAAAACTCATTACAGAAAAGCCGACGGCGGAATCAACCAGCGCGTCGATCCGAGGCAAAGGGTAACAGTCCTTAGGACAAGCTTTATTAAGAGAGAGAAATCGATACACAACGCCAGCGGCCGTCTCCTTTTTAACCATCACAACGTTTGAGACCCAGCCGGGTACTGAATTTCGGATACGAAGCCGGCTTTGAGAAGCTTGGCCACCTCCTCCCTGATGGGTTCCGCCAGCCTGTCCGCCGTGGACCTCTTCTTCTGCTGGACGGGGCGTGTTCCCGGGTCCAGGTTGAGGCGGTGGCAAGCCACATCCGCGTCAACCCCCGACATCTCCGCGGCGCTCCAGGCGAAGATGTCCACGTTCTTCTGGATGCACTCCAGCATCCTGCCCTGGTCCTCCGGGTCAGCCCCCCGCTGACGCGGATCCTTTCCGCCCTGCCTCCGCGGGTGAGCACTTCCAGTTCCACCACCTCCTCTGCGGCCTCCAGCCTGGACTGATCCCCCATCCTTCGGCGTCCCCCTCCTCCGAACGGGACCTCTACCTCCATCTCCCCTCCTACGGCCCTCCTTCGGCCACTTCCTCCATATCTCCTCCTTCCGCCTTCTCTGCGCAGTCCTCCGCCCCCGGCTCCACCTCTCCGGCTTCCTGCTCGTCCTCCTCCATCCTCCGCCCCATCTCCTCGGCTCCTTCCTGCCAGGAGATGGTGTTTACCGCGGTGACGTAGCATTCCCGTGCCACCTTCGGGTCTCCCCTAACTCTGACCTGCACCCCCTCAGCGTTGAACTTCAGGCACTGATGGAAAGACGAGGGGACGCAGCGGAAGGCGCTGATCAGGGGCCTCCCGAAGATTGCGCTGTAGCTGCTGGGGGCGTCCACGATGACGAACTTGCAGTTTCGAGATTGCCCCCCCAGTGTGACATGGAGGCCGACTCCTCCCTCTACCTCCTTCCTTTCTCCTGAGAACCCGAACAAGGGCCCGTCCGAGGCCAGCACCCACTTAGCCTCCACCTACATCGCGTCAAACGCCTTTTTGAAGACGACGTTCACGGAGCTCCCATTGTCCACGAGGATCCGAGAGACAGTGAAGTTCTCGATGGTGGCCTTGATGACCAGCGCATCACAGAACGGATCCTCGTGGTCCGGCATATCACTTCTGGAGAAGGTGATCCTCTCCTCTGGCGGCGGGGTTTGGGACGTAGAGGCGACGCTCCGCCGGTACATGGTGTGGAGACTTGCCTTACGGGAAGCCTCGATTCCCACTCCCCCGTGGATCACTCCGATCCCTCCTCGGGTCCCCACATCCACCCGGTCTTCACAGCGATCCTCCTCCGCCCGAGGCAGGATCTCCTCGATCCTCACTTCCTGCCGCACCTCCTCCTGCTGCTGCTGCCGACCCCTGTTCCCTCTCATCTCCAAAAACTCCGGGCATGTGGCTGTTGCGTGCCGCTCTTCCTGATGGAAGTCACAGTAGGGTAGCTCCACCCTGAACTCTCTTCTCCTCCTTCTCATGACCCCTCTCCTTGCTCCCAGGGCTATGACCATGGCCTCCTCCTGATCGGGGAGCCGCGGCCTCTGACCCTGCCTCCAGCCTGGAGGTGAACTGGTCCTGCCTCCCCTGATAGTGACCTCTCCCGTAGTACCCCCTCTGTGGCCCCTGCCCTGTCACTCTGGTCTCCAGCCCAGCCTACGGTCGGGCTCCTGACGCCCCCACCCGGCTGCTGTCCCTGGAGCTGCCTCTGCTCCCTCTGCTCCCTCTGCCTGGGCTCCCCCCTCCTCTCTTCCTGTCCTCTTCCTCCTTCGACTCCTTTTCCTCCTCGGTCGCCCACCTGGCCAACTTCCTTGCAAATTCTGGGTTCGACGCCTCCCCGTCGACCTCTCTCGCCGCCCTCTCCATCAGCTCCTCGTAGGAGAGGGGGGGAATTCTCTTCAGCTCCATGCGGAAGAAACCCTGCTGTGCAGGCCCAGTGTGAAGGCCATCATCAGACTGTGGCCCGGCATCTCCTGGACTTGGGTAACCTCCTCCTGGAACCGATCGACGTAGCTCCCCAACGTCTCGTTCACCCCCTGCTTTATGTGGAACAGGGACTCAGACTCCTTCTTCCTCTTCTTTGAGGTAGTGAACCTCAACATGAAACCCCGGCGCAAGTCTTCGAAGCAATAAATGGAACTAGCCGGCAGCTGGTGGAACCACTCCTTGCCTTCTCTCGGAGGGTGATGGCGAAGAGACGACACTTGAATCCGTCCGACATCTGACGGATGGAGACTACGTCCTCGAACCACTGGACGTGCTGAACCGGGTCTCCCTTCCCGGTGTAGTAGGTCATCTCGGGCTCCCTGAACCCTTCTGGCACTGGTGCTGAGGAGACCAGCTCGCTGAATGGACTGCTTCCAACCACCGGGCGAGCCGGCGAGTCCGCGAGCCCAACTCGCCGAATCGGCCTCGACCTGCCGAACCGGGAAGACTCGCGAGCTCGCCCCTCGAGCTCCCGCTCGCGCCCCGTCCTCCTCGGCCACTTCCTTTCCAGCTCGCCGACCAGGGGCGTCCTCGCCTAGAGAGGGGGCGGCCGCGATCTGGGCTGCCGGAGTCGAACACACTCGGCCCGCACGCCGAGTGCGATCTTGACGAGGTCCAGCACCTCGTTCCTGAAGTCTTCAAACATCCCTACTGTCGCGAGAGGGGGTGGGGGGGGGGGGCGGCGAGTTCTGCCTGTCAGATCCTTGTCTTCCCGTCATTGAGCTCGCCGAAGCTTTTCTGCACTGACCACTCTCCACGCTCACCGCACCAAATGTTTGAAACCGGAATCCGGCCTCTTGTGGAGTTCTACCCTTGGGGAAGGGTGGTCTCGCGCCTACTTCACTCCTACAAGAAAAACAACGGAAGAGGCAAGAAGAATAGACCCAAGGGCTCGACAGGAGGTCCCACCACAAACCCGGAAGATCTCTGAGCGCTTCCCCTCCTTAGCCAAGAGCCGAGCTAAGGTACCCTCAGAGGACACTTGAAAATGAGAGTCAGGAAACACTGGAAAACGTGCCCTCTGAGGTACCCCTTGGGTCTTATTTATAGATTTTCAGAATCTGAACTGCCAATAACCAAAAGAACTGGCCTGGAAATACCGAAAAGCCCTGGTTGGGCCTGCCAACAGCCAAACTCCGCTGTTCTGAATAGCTATGCGCAGTCCAACCTGGTCTGCCAACAGCGGGCTCCGCTGTTCTGAGTAGCTATTCGCACCCCTTGGGGTCAGCTCGCCTCCAGTTTCCCCCGCAGGAGGCGGGCGCGGCCTGGCCTCGCGGCTCGCCCATCCTCCCTGGGCGAGCGCGAGACGATATGGGCGAGCTGTCCGTATTCTCCGGGCGGACCGGCAGCCAGGTCGCGTGCGGGTTGGCCGCGATCGTCGCGACCTTGATCGACTCGCCAGTCGCAGGTCGCCGGGCTTGACTGCTTTGGCCGAGGATTCCTTGCGCGACCCGCTCACTTCTCGCCTGCCGGCTCGCTCGCCTGAAATGGGCGGGAGCGAGCCAGCCCTTCTGCCGCTCCGCTCAACCTCTCTGGCGGGACCCGCTCGCCGGACACGAGGTTGTACACGCTAGATCAAAGTGTGAACTGGGTGTGCCGAAGATATTAATTTGGGTTTGGGTTACTTTGCTGACCACCTTGAAAATCTAACATCTCTCGCCTTGTGCATCAGTCTTCGTGAGCCTCTCACATCCGACCAAATCAACTAGCCAAAGTTTGCTTTGCATGATTCACCAGTCACTTAGTTCACAGCACTCACCATTATATAAAGCAAGCTAAAAATTTAGTTTTTTTTAAAAAGAAACTTCATGTGAAAATCGATATTATCACTGTACATAAACAAAAAAATTTAAAAATATATCTACGCACCAGTAAGATCTGCTGTTACGCTCATTGAGATGGGTTGATCCAACAGCTCGTAGTCTTTTCTTCCAACCTACAGTACACGAGCCAAGGTTATATAAATGATATTATCTAACTATACATAGAAATATTTTGGTTAATCCATGGAGATCACAAAGCAATGATCTGCATTTAGAATAAATGTGATTTCTCTATCTTTGCTACCAATTCTATTTCTTATTTCTCATAAATTTATCTATTTCCTAAATTTCTCACAAAACAATGATGTGTATTTAGAACAAAGAGTTTAGCGCACACCCTAAACTTCTTAAACTAAACCTCTAGATCTATGCTTAGGATTCCTTCAGCTTCATTTACTTTTATCTCAAAATACATATTTAAACTGTCATGACCACTTTGTCCTTCGGCGTTTGGTTCTATGCAGCGTTTAGCTCACAACGCAATGTTAAAATAAAGGACTCGTTCATAGTTAATGGGTTTACACATTTGTGATATGTTGTGAAATTGAGACCGGATTCGTGACTACGGTGGTTCGCCGCGAATCTAGCAACGGAAGCTATTCTGAGCAATAATATGATAAACGAAATTTAAATCCAAGCAAGCACAACCAGACGACAAAATAATTACGTGGTTTGGATATCAGCTCCTACATCCACGGGGAGAGCGCGCCAGAAAGATCCACTAAAACACTGATGAGGTTACACAGATACAACCAGAGACCAAACAGATACGGTCGAACAACAAAGGAAAAACCCAAAGAACCCAAATCCTGAAGAACCGATATCACCGGACGATATCGATGTCGCCGGGCGACAGGCCCTGTTCTTCTTCCCTGATGGATCCGCTTGTTCCTGTACCGTTGTCGCCGCCTGGAGCTCCCTACCGCCGCTGGACAGAGCCGCATCCACCTGAATCCTCCTGCTACCGCCGCCTCCTGGAGCTGTCAGCCGCCGCTGGACAAAACTGCCTCCGCCTGAGTTGAGCCCGATGCGCCACCTCTGCCGCAGCATGTCTGCTGCCGCCGTCGTCGTCGCGCCTGGTCTGAACTGGAGCTATCGTCGCTGCCGCCGCCTGAACACCTCTCGATGCCGCCTGGAGATCGCCGCTGCAACACGCCTGTCGCCGCCTCTGATCCTCCTGCACCGACGAGGTCCGCTCGCTGCCGCCGCGCCGCGCCGGAACCGCCTCCACAGAACCTTCTGTCACACTCCTCACTGGTGCCCGAAAATAGATGGATTCCTCTCTGATTCTTGCTTGGTGGTTGATGGTGGTGATCCGAAATGGTTCTTCTATGTTTGTAGCAGCCCCCCTCAAGCATTTATATAGGAGAATACCTCCCCTCTCCTAACAAGGAAGGAGAGCGCCATCAATGGTTCTCATTGATGGCACCGGCCAAACAAAGAAGGAGGCCAGCCGGTCATGAATGGCCCTTGCCAAAATAGATGAGATTTCAAATTAATGATTGGCCTAGATTAGGAATAACCCCTAATCCCTCCCAAAAAATCAGCCCTCCCATTTAATGTCATTTACATAATAAGAGGTGGTCATGGATCGCGGACGTGGCGCGATCCGGACGGTCCGAGTCCATGCGTGAGGTATCACAATCCTAACAATCTCCACCTTGACGTCTCATGCCACAACCAAACTCCACCTCGAAGTCAAACAAAGTATCTGAACCTCCAACCTGGATCTCCCCTACTGGCGACTACAAGCCCCCTCTCCATGGGGTCCTCCTCGATCAACATGCATCAGAATGAGTCAAGTCAAGACCGTTCTTGAACTTGACTCATGTCATGGATTTCGTCTGCATGTTCGCATCGATATCCTCCATAGAGATCTTCCGCAACTCCATGTCTCCACCTCCAGCGAACTCCCTCGACTCCTACTGGCGCACTCCAATGTGCTTTATCCTTGTACGATAGACCATGTCTGTTGCAAGACAACTAGCACTGTGCAGCTCCACCTTCTCCTGAGTAAACCTGAGTTCTTTGGTAGGACTCCTGAGCCAGATGGCTCCCCTTGCGGTGGCTGGTCACTACTGAGACGACACTCTGCCCTTCTTCTCCACGGCTGCGAAGATGCTACCTCCGCCAAGGTGCACTGTCCGCGCGAACTCCTTCGCCACGAATCTTGCATCGTTCCTCCACTGGTCCTTCCTAGATTTCCTCTGAGAGCGGTCTCTGCTCTCTAAAGCTCTATCGAAGGAATCACGATCTGAGGAGATCGCTTGGAAAGCATATGCTACAGAGGAAAGGCAAGGGGAGAGGGGAGACCAATTGTTGTGAAATTGGGACCGGATCCGCGACTACGGTGGTTCGCCGCGGATCTAGCATTGGAAGCTAATCTGAGCAATAATATGATAAATGAAATTTAAATCCAAGCAAGCACAACCAGACGACAAAATAATTACGTGGTTCGGAGATGGGCTCCTACATCCACGGGGAGAGCGCGTCAGAAAGATCCACTAAAACACTGATGAGATTACATAGATACAACCAGAGACCAAACGGATATGGTCGAACAACAAAGGAAAAATCCAAAGAACCCAAATCCTGAAGAACCAATATCACCGGACGATATCGATGTCGCCGGGCGACAGACCCTGTTCTTCTTCCTGATGGATCTGCATGTTCTTGTACCGTTGTCGCCGCCTGGAGCTCCCTGCCGCCGCTGGACAGAGCCGCCTCCACCGGAATCCTCCTGCTACCGCCGCCTCCTGGAGTTGCCTGCCGCCACTGGACAAAACCGCCTCCGCCTGAGTTGAGCCCGATGCGTCGCCTCTGCCGCAGCACGCCTGCTGTCGCCGCCGCCGCCGCGCCTGGTCTGAACTGGAGCAGTCGCCGCTGCCGCCGCCTGAACACCTCTCGATGCCGCCTGGAGATCGTCGCTGCAACATGCCTGTCGCCGCCTCTGATTCTCCTGCACTGACAAGGTCTGCTCGCTGCCGCCGCCGCCGGAAACCGCCTCCACAGAACCTGCTCTCACACTCCTCACTGGTGGCCGAAAATAAGCTGGATTCCTCTCTGATTCTTGCTTGGTGGTTGATGGTGGTGATCCGAAATGGATCTTTTATGTTTGTAGCAGTCCCCCTCAAGCATTTATATAGGAGAATATCTCCCCTCTCCTAACAAGGAAGGAGAGCGCCATCAATGGTTCTCATTGATGGCGCCGGCCAAATAAAGAAGGAGGCCAGCCGGCCATGAATGGCCCTTGCCAAAATAGATGGGATTCCAAATAAATGATCGGCCTAGATTAGGAATAACACCTAATCCCTCCCAAAAAATCAGCCCTCCCATTTAATGTCATTTCTATAATAAGAGGTGGTCATGGATCGCGGACGTGGCGCGATCCGGACGGTCCGAGTCCATGCGTAAGGTGTCACAATCCTAACAGTGATAAATTTAAATAACATGAATAGAACTTATATAAAATTAAGACTCATATTTGATATCTTCCCGGCAAGAAATTAAGTATCATTGTTGCGGACAAATTCGGCGTCTCGGTCGGACCGGAATAAACTGGACCGCATTAGCTCCCGGGACGGTCGAGCGTGCACACAGTCAATGAAAATAGAGAGTTGACGCAAGAGGTTTTAAAGTGAAAAAACTTCTCAACTGGGTAAAAAATCACATGACCGGATCTGTGTCGGTCAAAGTCCAATATCAGATTGTGGTTACAATATGTTTGGAGAATCGAGCGCGACATGCCGCTCCTCATTACAAATTGGAGGTGTGAGAGAATTTCTGACTCGCAACAGGCAACAGGCTGCGCCGAGTGAGTTCTGGATGCTAACTTGGTTGCTGGTGTGCTTGAGCGCTAGTGGTGATCGTCTTCTTCCCTTCTCCGCGCACTTGTGGACTTGGACGTTCCTCTGGCTCGTAGGCGGCTTGAAGATGACCCGAGGGTGGCGGCGACGGCCGGCGGCGACCGGCGACCGGCGGCGACGGTAGGAGGCGGCAGACGGCGACGGTTGATGGTGGCAGACGGCGGCGGGCGGCGGCGGCAGTAGAGGGCGTTGGCGGCGGTGGCCGATGGCGACCGGAGGAGGCGGCGACTGACGGTAGTTGTTGAGTGGGAGGCCACCATGATCTCTCCTATTGTAGTGGAGATCATGGGGGAGTGGGTTGACCAGTCAAACCCATGATCTCCACAATAGAAGGGATCATTGGGGAGATGGTTAAGTGCACACCCAAGTCTATAAATGCGGCTTCATTCCCATCAATTGCCCCACAAATCTTTTGCTGTCGAAGGTTGGTACGAGCGAGAGAGCAAGGATTTCTCTCCATTCTCTTTCACCATGACGGTGATGAGCGAAAGACCAGAAAAATCGGAGAGCGGCGCACGGCGAGCCCAGGTAATATGTTAAAAAACAATTGCGGGAGAGGGGGGATTACACGCCCACGACCGGACGGCGCCATGACAACCAACACGTGGGTACGTGAGGGGGCTCGGACCGAGTTGCGCGGGGCGCGCATCCGGCCGCGTGCGCGCAACCATAGTGCGCTATAATGCGCGCGCTACGGTGCGCGCCCACAGTGTGCTCGCACTGTAGAGCGCGTAACTGTAGCGCGCGGCACTGTGCACGCGCTACAGTGCGCGCGATGTAGCGATCTACTGTAGCGCGCGCGGCAGCAACGGGCGCGCTGCGCGCGCGCGTAAAATTGTGCGTACGCAACGGTGCAAGTTTGGACTTGTGCGGCACGCGCACGCCTGTGCGCGTGCACCTGTGCGGGGCACGTAGGAGTTATATTTTATGCGTGCGTGTGCACGGGGGCGCCCCTCGGTTTGCTTTGAGGTCTTACTGTTGCGTGTTGTGCTTCTCATACAGCGTCTGATTTTTCTTTTTTTGGCGACAGGGCTCGAAGCGTTCCGCGAGACCACTGTGTCTGCGCTCTTCTCTTTACTGAGGACCAAATTGTCATTTGGAGAAAGAGTTCAGGCTACCCGCTGATTTGGAAGTGAAAATTTCGCATGTCGGAGAGAGTGCAGAATCCCCCCCCCCCCCCCCCCCCCGAGGCTGGCAAACAGTCTGCAAGAGCACTTTAAGGTCTGGCTTTCGATTCCCGCCGTGCGAGGAGGTGACTGAGATCTTGAAATTTTGCGGGTGCTGATCTCCCAGTTCACCTCGTTAGGAGTAGTGCGCCTTATGGGCATGGTTGTTTTCTTCCATGAGAATGGTGAGAGACTTACTTTGGAGTGCTTTTGAGAGTGTGCAATGTCCGCTGTCGATGGTGGGGAGCGCGGTGGAGATTCACAGCAACAAGATTTGGCTTGATTTCGAGGTCGGATAGACCGTCGTACGGGGAATACTATTTCCGGCTACATCAGGAACCTTGGGGCTTACCGGAGGTGTGGAATTTGCTCCCTGATCGTTGTCACCGCTATAAGGGGGAAAGAGCGGGAATTTTTCCCGGTGCTGGGGTTCTCGGAGCCCCACCAGTTGGCCAATCCCTTATTCAACATTTTCTCATTTGTGGAGGAGAAGGGCTTGCTGCAGTGCGACATTTCTTCAGATTCTTTGCATAGTATCAAGGCACCTTCCGGTGGCAGTCGTAAGAGAAAAACCAGCGCAACTTCTTCTAGCGGTGTTGAGATAACGGATGGGGCGACTCCTTTGATTGCCCGAGATGACACTACCCTTGAGATTTAGGTACTTGAGCGCCCGGCCCTCCGGGTTCCCTCTATAGAGGCGGCGGCCGGCGGCGATATGGTAAGCATTCTCATTTGCATGAAATTTTCACTTTTCATCTTGTTATGCTAATTTTCATTTTTCCTTTGTGCAGGTTGAGACTCAGGACCGGACTGTCGTTACTTGGAACGACCATTCTGTGAGCTTGAAGGACAGGTATTTGGCCCTTGAGGAGAAGCTTAGATCGACGACGAGCCTACTTGCCTCCTCAAGGGAGGAGAATGCCCGTGACGTTTCACGATTCCGTCGGATGGGGTCCGGGCTGAAGTCCGAGTTGGAGGATGCACGCGCGGCACTGGAGGTTGAGAAGACTCTGGTGGAGAGGACCACCCAGATGTTGAAGCATTCCCAGGAGGAAGGCACCGATTTATAGACTCGGCTTCGGGCGGCGAGGGCCCAAGTGGAGATGCTATCTTCTGAGAGCCGTGTGTCAGAGCGGAAGGCCGCTGGACTTGTGGCGTACTTGCAGTCGTTGGACTATATGCGGGACCATGGCCTGATTGCGGAGGAGGTGCGGGACGATATCTGGCCAAGGAGGTGGAGCCTCAAGTGGAAGATGCTCGTGAGTTAGCCCTTAGGCGTGGAGCAACGAAAGCCTTCCGATTTGTCAATCGGCGGCACCTAGGATGCGACACCTCTAGCTTTAGTTTTGATGACATTTCTGAGGATGGGCGCTCTAATGTTGACGTTGTCGATGAGTAACGGCCTCTTGTATGTTTTTTATTCTTCCTTCAGCTATTTGCATCGTGTGTTGTTTTTGCTTTGCATCTGTAGTGGGCGCTCGTGTGCGCTGGTCTGTATGACATCATTATTTTTATATCACTTATTTGTTTTGGTCTTCCTTTGCCTCCTTTGAGTACTGTTTTGCGAGTTTGGTTTGCAGGAGAGTGTGGGTGAAGCATTTCATATGAAGTAAATTTGTGACTTAGTTTGCACAGTTCCATTCTGCGGTTTAACTTTCATGGTTCCAGCCCGCGGCTTAGTTTGCACGGTTCTAGCCCGCGGCTTAGTTTGTGTGGTTCCTGCTCGCGGCTTTGTTTGCACGGTTCTAGCCCGCGGCTTTTGCTGTGAGGGGGGCAGGCTCCCACAGGGAGTTTGCGCAAGAGTTTCTCGCGGCTTAGTTTGCACAAGGGTTGCTTGTGGCTTAGCCGTGAGGTGGGAGGCCCCCCACGGGGAGTTTGCAAAAGGGTTGCTCGCGGCTTAATTTGCACACGGGTTGCTCGTGGCTTAGCCGTGAGGGGGGCAGCCCCCCACGGAGAGTTTGTGCGAGGGTTGCTCGCGGCTTAGTTTGCACAAGGGTTGCTCGTGGCTTAGCCGTGAGGGGGGCAGGCCCCCATAGGGAGTTTGCGCGAGGGTTTCTCGCGGCTTAGTTTGCATGAGGGTTGCTTGTGGCTTAGCCGTGAGCGGGGCAGGCCACCACGGGGAGTTTGCACGATGGTTGCTTGTGGCTTAGTTTGCACAAGGGTTGCTCATGGCATAACCGTGAGGGGGGCAGGCCCCCACGGGGAGTTTGCGTGTGGGTTGCTCGCGGCTTAGTATGCACGAGCGTTGCTCGTGGCTTTGCCTGAGGGGGCAGGTCCCCACGTGGAGTTTGCGTGAGGGTTGCTCGCGGCTTAATTTGCACGAGGGTTGATTGTGGCTTAGCCATGAAGGGTGCATGCCCCATAGGGAGTTTGCGCGAGTGTTGCTCGCGGCTTAGTTTGCACGAGGGTTGCTCGTAGCTTAGCCGTGAGGGGGGCAGGCCCCATGGGGAGTTTGCACGAGGGTTGCTCGTGGCTTAGTTTACATGAGGTTTGCCCATGCCTTAGCCCTGAGGGGGGCAGGCCCCCACAGGGAGTTTGCGCGAGTGTTGCTCGCAACTTAGTTTGCACAGGTTGTAATCGCGGCTTTGCTGTGAGGGGGGTAGGACCCCACAGAGAGTTATGAGTGTGTCGTCTTCCCTGTTTGAATAGACAAGATTTGCAGCAACATAATACAATATTTGAATAAGGATAACTTACGTGGGATCAGGCCTGCGGCTTATACACATCATAGAGTCCTTTTCTTAAAAATAAATGCGTTACACAATTCAGAAAACACAAAGCAAGAAATCTTTGATAAAATCGGCGCAACTTATGCGCGTTCCAAGTGCGGGGAAGTGTCTTTCCATTGGCGGTGCGCAACTTGTACGTTCCTAGTTTTATCATTATTGTGACGATGAAGGGACCTTCCCATGTAGGAGAGAGTTTGTCTCCCTGCGTCTTTTTGTCGGCGGCCTCTATGGTGCGGAGGACCAAGTCCCCGACGTTGATCGGTCGGGGTCTCATCTTGTAATTATAGTATCGAGCAATCCGTTTTTGGTAGGTTACAGCGCGGAGGGTTGCCTCCTCGCGAACTTCAGGGATCAAATCCAAGTTGTCTTTGAGTGCTTCGTCATTCTTTTCGAGGTTGAAGTTGGAAACCAGGGGGCTTAGAACGTCAATGTCGACCGGGATGATTGCTTCGGTGCCGTAGCAGAGATTGTATGACGTTTCTCCAGTGGGAGTTCTCTCGGTGGTTCGGTATGCCCATAGCACACTGGGGAGTGCATCGACCCACTGCCCCCTAGCATCCTGAAGTCGCGTCTTCAACCCTTTTAAGATGGTACGGTTGGTCACCTCGATCTTCACATTGGTTTGCGGATGCGACACAACCGTATGCCGCAACTCGATCTTCAGATCTTCACATAGCTTCGTGAAGGACCTTTGAAAGTTCACCTAGTGTCAACTAAGTTCACCTATGGGGGGGGGGAATAGGTGACTAGCAGCGCTTTTGCGGAATTTAAATTGTACCTGCACACGAAAATAAAACAACACAGCACAACAGAGTACACAAGCTATTTATAGTGGTTCCCCGACTTGGGTACATCCACTTTCCCCCTTCGACCTATCTCCCAACCAGGGACGACTCGGTCTCTTCTCCAACAGGATTGAAATCCAATCCTTGCACTATCGGAAGGAACCCTTCCACACGTAGGAGTCAACACTCCAACAAACCGGATTGCACCCAACCCTTACAACTAGGAACCAACGTTCCTTTACAACAAAAAGTAAAATAGAATGTACAAGAAATACAAACTACGTGTAGAGACTACGGTGTCCCTCTTCGTTGACGACGTGATCTTGAAGTCTACAAAGAGTCCACAACCTTGGTCTCTCTTGGAGAGAATCTCCCCGTAACCGGCGGCGGCAAGATGGACGGCGGCTAGGTTCACGGGATCGGCGGCAACAACTATGTGTAGCTGCTGTTCTTTGGAGATCCAAACTTCGTAGCGAAGCTAGCTAGGTCTACCAACGGTCACACGAGGATCGGTCGTCTCGATCGATTCGGACGGGGAAGTTTTTCCCGATCAACAAATCGAGAGACAAGGGATCTCTGGATAGACGCGTGAGACTCTAAGCTTGGCTAAGCTTCTGTCGCCGGAGATCAGGAAGAAACGCGATCAACAGCGGCGACCAACTAGCGCGAGCGGCGACGGCGGCGGCGGAGCAGTTTCGCGATTTTAGGGTTAGATCGAGCTCAGCTTCTTTTCTGTGTTTCTGTACTGTTCAAAATACCCGAATATATATACTGTAGACAACTCCAATATGACCGTTGTGGGACCCACAAGAAGAATCCCTAAATCTCGGTCCAGAACATTGACAACGGCAGAATCTGGTTCAGGAATTTCCAGAGAAATCGCTAAGTAAAAATCGGCGAGAATCGCAGGTGATTCTCGACGAATCGGCGAGAATCAGTTAGTGATTCTCGACGATTCGTCGAGAGTCACTAGTGATTCTCGCTGAATCACTTTTTGATTCTCAACGAATATTACTTGGTATTCATGATCTGCTCTGCGATGGGTTCGGCGAGAATCACTAGTGATTCTCGCCGAATCTTACTTGGCACCGTTTTGAGGTAGCCGGAAAGAGTCGGCGAGAATCACTAATGATTCTCGACGATTCGGCGAAGAATCACTAGTGATTCTCACCGAATCGGCGAGAATCACTTGGTGATTCTCGTCGAATTATACTTAGACGAATTTTCGTCTTTCCACCCAAGAGCTGCTCCTTGACTCATCCTTGCTCCTTGTCTTCTCTTGCATAAACACGACCCTGTACTTGAAAGTAAGTGCACTCCAATAGAGAGAGTACACGTAGGCCAATACACTGATCTGCTCAATGAGGGATTACGTCGTGCAGACCCGTGTATATTGACCTACTGCACCCTGACATTAGTGTGCACTTAGCGTGGAATAACTGCAAGTACAACTTGAAAGATTTTATCAAATACATTGTCTATTGACCTTAGCTTGTCCAGGGGCTTCTTCAAATCAGGTACATTGTGGATACAATACCCAACAATCTCCCCCTATTTGAAGAAGCCTAAACCCTACAAGCTAAGGTGAATAGAGCATATGGGAATGAAAACCATAAACTTGAAAATTGAGTTGAGTGAGTTATCCATTACCAATACCAATTTCTTGGGAGCAAGCTTGGAGCCACCTTAGCCTTAGCCGAGAGGGTAATCTCCCCCTTTTCGGCTTCTACAAATCGGGGTCGGTAGCATTGGACCCCTTGCTCCCCCTCAGTTCTTGCGTCTGTGCTCACACTTGAGTTCCTTGCTCCCCCTCAGATCGTGCACGAGCCTGGAGCTTCTGTAGTCTTCATTCCTCATAATTGAGCATCCCCAATTCAGTCTTGAAAAGATTGAACTTGGCCTCGTCTAAGGGCTTTGTGAATATATCAGCAATCTGCTTGTCCGTGGGGACATAACAGAGAGAGATGTCCTTGTTCTCCACGTGCTCCCGAATGAAGTGGTAGCGCACTTCAATATGCTTCGTTCTGCTGTGCGATATCGGATTGTTGGCAATGGCAATTGCACTGGAGGAGTCGCAGTACATTGGAACTTCCTTGAACTGAAGGTCGTAGTCGGCTAACTGGTTTCTGATCCATAGGAGTTGTGCGCAACAGCTGCCTGCCGAGATGTACTCAGATTCTGCTGTGGAGGTAGCTACATAATTCTGCTTCTTGCTGTTCCATGAGATAAGCCTTCTTCCGAGGAATTGACACGCCCCGGAAGTGCTTTTCTTGTCATCCCTACTCACTGCAAAATCAGCATCTGAAAAACCTATTAGCTCGACATCATTGTTTCTCGGGTACCACAAGCCAAGATTGGGAGTACCTTTAAGGTATCTTAGAATTCGCTTCGCAGCGACATAGTGAGATTCCTTAGTGTTCACCTGATATCTGGCACAGACACATGTGGAGAACATGATATCCGGTCTACTGATAGTAAGGTAGAGCAGGGATCCAATGATGCTTCTGTATTTGGTTTCATCGAAAGGTTTACCTTTCTCATCCTTATCCAGAGACATAGTGGATCCCATTGGAGTCCTCATAGAGGTTGCACTCTCCATACCGAATTTCTTAAGGAGTTCATTTGTGAACTTCGTCTGAGAGATGAAGATTCCATCCTCAGACTGTTTCACTTGAAGTCCTAAGAAATACTTGAGCTCTCCCATACTGCTCATTTCAAACTTTCCTTGCATAAGTTTAGAAAACTTTTTGCAAAGATTGTTGTCCGTTGAGCCGAATATTATGTCATCGACATAGATTTGCACCAGCAAAATCTTGCCTTTGACTTCCCTGAGAAACAATGTTTTATCTATTTTACCTCTAGAGAACTTGTTCTCAAGAAGAAAACTAGATAAAGTCTCATACCAAGCTCGTGGAGCTTGTTTCAACCCATATAAGGCTTTATTAAGAAAATAAACATTATTGGGATAAGTAGGATCGACAAAACCTGGGGGTTGAGCGACGTATACTTCCTCATTCAGGTCTCCGTTCAAGAATGCTGATTTCACATCCATTTGATAGACTGTGAATCCTTTGTGTGAAGCATACGCCAGGAACAATCTGATTGCCTCGAGCCTTGCTACTGGTGCGAAGGTCTGGTCGAAGTCAATCCCCTCCTCCTGTCTGTAACCTTGAGCCACCAGCCTGGCCTTGTTCTTTACGATGACATCATGTTCATCCAGTTTGTTTTTGAAGATCCACTTGGTGCCAATCACATTCTGCTTGTGTGGTCTGGGAACCAGCGTCCACACGTTGCATCGTTCGAATTGATGTAGTTCATCTTGCATGGCCAAAATCCATGCCGCATCTTTGTTCGCCTCGTCGAACTTCTTTGGCTCAACCTGTGACAGGAAGCTAAGATGCAATACTTCATTAATAGTACCTCTTCGAGTTTTGACACCGACACGAGGATCTCCGATGATCTGATCTCTAGGATGATCCCTCACGTGCCGGAGTTCTAGAAGTCTGGCGTCCGGAGCTTCGACTACTTCTTGGGCTTCTCCTTCTTCTAAGAGATTTGTTCCATTCTGATCTTCAACATTTTCAGATGACGTGGAGGTGGAAACTTTGACGTACTTAGGAGTGTCATCTTTAGCGGTCTCATCCAGACTCAGCTGTTCAAGTCGTGCACCTGCATCTTCAAGAATACCACTGGAAGAATTGCTGTTTAGCAAACTTCCTTCATCAAATATAACATTTATTGATTCTTCTACCACTAGGGTTTTCTTATTGAAGACCCTATATGCCCGACTATGGGAACTATAGCCCATGAATATGCCTTCGAAGCATTTTTCACCAAATTTAGTACGCGGGTACTTCCCATTATTCAGTACATAGCATCTGCAACCAAAGATCCTCAAGTATGACATGGTTGGTTTCCTGCCTTTCAATAGCTTGTAAGGCGTCTTACGATGATGCTTGTTGATCAGTGCTCGGTTTTGTACATGACAAGCTGTATTGACGGCTCTGCTCAGAAGTATTCTGGGAGAGACGCGTCTTTCAACATTGTCGTGCAGGCTTCAATGAGAGTTCTATTTCTCCTCTCCGCAACTCCATTTTGCTGAGGAGTGTGCGGGGAGGAAAACTCATGAAAGATACCTTGTTCTTCACAAAATTCTGTCATAGCACAAGATTCGAATTCTGTTCCATGGTCACTTCTGATTTTGACCACTGAGCAGTTAAATTCGTTCTGAACCTGCTTGACAAAACTAGTGAAGATGTCAAACGTATCTGACTTTCGTTTCAAAAAGAACACTCATGTAAACCGAGAATGATCATCAACTATCACTAGCGTATAGGAGTTGCCTCCCAAGCTATGAACTTGCATTGGACCAAACAAGTCCATATGTAAAAGGTAAAGACATCGGGAAGAGTCTTTGTCTGCGATGCTCTTAAAGGTAGCCCGAGTCTGTTTGCCCATCTGACATGCAGGACAGGGGCTATCTTTGATGCACTTGATACTGGGAGCATCCCTTACTAAGTTCTTAGAAAACAGCATACTAATTGTCTTGAAATTAATATGTGTCAATCTCTTGTGCCATTGTTCACAAATAGATGCACTGCCTGTTGCCACAAGGCATACGGGGGTAGATGAATCTAAACTGAGAAAATCTAAGCAGAAGATATTTCTGCTCCTAATGCCTGATAATACCGTCTCAGAAGAGGTACGTGAAATTATCAGACATTTATCCTTGCAGAACTTAACATCATAACCTTTATCATATAACTGACTTACACTGCTCAGGTTATGGTTTAACCCTTCAACATAAGCCACGTCGGTGATAGAGATTATACCGTTGGAAATCATACTGTAACCTCTGGTGACTCCTCGATCTGACCCTCCAAAGATGACTTTGGGTCCATTCTCGACTGGAGTGTAATCACGCAGCAGGCTTCTTATCCCAGTCATATGCCGGGAGCATCCACTGTCCAAATACCAGATCGGCGTTTTGGTGGCCTTTGGACATTCCTGCAAAACAAAATTAATTTGCCTTAGGAACTCAATCGAACTTGGGTCCTAGATTCCTGGTTAGCACACTCTCCCTCGGTTGGTTAACCCTACGAGTGGTCGGCCTCGCATTGCTAACATAGGGAGTCTCGTAATACCTTGGATTAAACCAACAATCCACGGCAAAGTGACCGACTTTGCCACAGCACCAACAGTCGAATCTGTTGTACCTCTTCCTAGGCTCCTGCCTTACCCTGGGAACGGTGGGTACAGCTGGGGCCTTGGATCTGGAGGTGGAGGCCTCATGGTGATAGCAGTCACATGACTTCGTCACCTTCTGTATAACATGCTTGACTTTTGGTGTCTGCTTTCCATTATGGCCGCTAGAGAATTGACCATAATTTCTCATGTGGATTTCCTCATAAGGCGCATTGAGGGCACTCTCACCGAAGTTCCGGGGAAAGGTCCAACCATCATATCGGCTCTTTGGCTTTGCAACCGAGGGTCGGAAATGATGACCAAAGGTTGATTCAAAGTCATGTTGGTTGCAAGGAAAGCTAGGCTTTCTGAACGCAACAGGACTGAGCGGAGCCTTTCCCTTTTCATCAGCAGAGGCCTTCTTGGCGGCCTTATTCTTCCTCTGGTTCCTGTTTCTCCTGGATGAGGAACCAGATACCCCTACATGCCCCAAGCCAGCTCCTTTGGCCTGAGCAGAGAAGGTATCAACAACTGGAAGAACTGTTTTTGGCATAGAGAAGCTCTTGACGATCTTCCTTTCTGCCGCAAGTTGTTCTTCCAACTTGTCGACTTCCTCCTGCTGAATATCAAGGAGCTTAAGAGACTCTGAATGCTTAGAAGTCAGGTCAAGGTGCTCCTGTCGGAGAGAAATCAAACTAGTGACTTCTTCCCTTAGGGATACACATTCACCCTTAAGGAATTTCACTTCCTTTTTCTCAGCCTTCAGTCTCTTACGGCACTCCTCGAAAGTATTGAGCAGAAGCTCATACTTCTCGAGGAGCTCCGCTTCACGAGCCGAAGGGCTATCCTCAGGTTCATCATCCTGAGACTCAGGATCAGAGTCGAGTCGGAGAGAGGGGTGTGAGCTTTTACCTTCCCAGTAAATGGGGGACATTCTCCTTCTGAGTCGGAGCGACCCACCAGCCCGAAGTAGGCTTCCTCATCATCACTGGAGTCTGCGGAATCAGACTCGCTCAGTGTCTTTGGCCTTTTGGCGATGTAGCTCTGCTCTTTCTTCTTATCTCTCGAAGATTTGTGCTCCTCTTCTTTCCCTTTTTCTCTCTTGCCTTGATAGCAGTCGGCCACGACGTGTCCTGGCTTATTGCATCCAAAGCAAATAATGTCAAAGGAGCGATGTTTGTTCGGTTTAGAAGCATACCTGTCAGAAGAATAATTTTTCTTCTGATGCCTGGAGGAGGAGCCGTCTCTCTTTCTTTGATTCCTCATCTTGAGGAACTTCTTGAACTCTCTGGTGATGAAGGAGAAATCCTCCTCCGACAGCTCTGAGCTGGAGGAGCATGGCTCGGAGTCCTCCTCCTCATCCTTTTTCTTGGCACGGTATGAAACCGCACCCTTGCCTTTTCTGGAGTGACTTACTTTTAGAGCCACAGTCTTTTCTTTGGCTGCAGCCTTCTCTGCTTCTTCTTCTGCTTTCCTGGTGTTCAGCTGAAGCTCATAGGACATCAGCTTCCCAAACAGAATTTGCGGGTCAGTTTCCGCTAGCCTGCCAAACTCTCGGATGGCGCAGATCTTTGTGTCCCATTCCTTAGTAAGGGACCTAAAGAATTTATCATTGAGTTCACCATTAGTGAACACTTTTCCGTATCCTTTGAGGGCGTTGATGATTTTGAGGAAGTTCTCGTAGGTGACTCTGATCTCTTCCTTAGGCCCTTGTCTGAAGGCCTCATATTTCTGGTTCAGGAGGGATCTCCGATCATCCCTCACTTCATCCGTGCCCTCCATTAGGATGATCAGGCACTGCCAGATCTCCTGTGCTGTCCTGCAGTTGCTGAAGTTTTGCATCATTGAGTCATCAACCGCGCTGACCAGAATGTTTCGTGCCTTCTTGTCAAGTCCTACTAGCATCATCTCGTCCTTGTCCATTTCAGAAAGTTTCTTTGGTACTTTCTAGGTAGGATCAATGGTGGAGGCCTTAGTGGGGACATAAGGTCCCTCCTCCACGATCATGAAGAGACGAGGATCAACTGCTTCCATGTAGAACCTGATCCTTTCCTTCCAAATAGGAAAGTTGAGCCTGGTGCACACGGGGATCTTGCCTGAGAACTTGAGCCCGTCCATAGTAGAAGTTTGCCTCCTTCTTGACACTAGCGGTAGGATTCAACTCAAGGTGTTAACCTTTTAGACGAGCAACCCCGCTTTGATACCACTTGAAAGTTCACCTAGTGTCAACTAAGTTCACCTATGGGGGGGTAATAGGTGACTAGCAGCGCTTTTGCGGAATTTAAATTGTACCTGCACACGAAAATAAAACAACACAGCACAACAGAGTACACAAGCTATTTATAGTGATTCCCCGACTTAGGTACATCCACTTTCCCCCTTCGACCTATCTCCCAACAAGGGACGACTCGGTCTCTTCTCCAACAGGATTGAAATCCAATCCTTGCACTATCGGAAGGAACCCTTCCATACGTAGGAGTCAACACTCCCACAAACCGGGTTGCACCCAACCCTTACAACTAGGAACCAACGTTCCTTTACAACAAAAAGTAAAATAGAATGTACAAGAAATACAAACTACGTGTAGAGACTACGGTGTCCCTCTTCGTTGACGACGTGATCTTGAAGTCTACAAAGAGTCCACAACCTTGGTCTCTCTTGGAGAGAATCTCCCCGTAACCGGCGGCGGCAAGATGGACGGCGGCTAGGTTCACGGGATCGGCGGCAACAACGATGTGTAGCTGCTATTCTTTGGAGATCCAAACTTCATAGCGAAGCTAGCTAGGTCTACCAACGGTCACACGAGGATCGGTCATCTCGATCGATTCGGACGGGGAAGTTTTTCCCGATCAACAAATGGAGAGACAAGGGATCTCTGGATAGATGCGTGAGACTCTACGCTTGGCTAAGCTTCTGTCGCCGGAGATCAGGAAGAAACGCGATCAACAGCGGCGACCAACTAGCGCGAGCGGCGACGGCGGCGGCGGAGCAGTTTCGCGATTTTAGGGTTAGATCGAGCTCGACTTCTTTTCTGTGTTTCTGTACTGTTCAAAATACCCGAATATATATACTGTAGACAACTCCAATATGACCGTTGTGGGACCCACAAGAAGAATCCCTAAATCCCGGTCCAAAACATTGACAGCAGCAGAATCTGGTTCAGGAATTTCCAGAGAAATCGCTAAGTAAAAATCGGCGAGAATCGCAGGTGATTCTCGACAAATCGGCGAGAATCAGTTAGTGATTCTCGATGATTCGTCGAGAGTCACTAGTGATTCTCGCCGAATCACTTTTTGATTCTCAACGAATATTACTTGGTATTCATGATCTGCTCTGCGATGGGTTCGGCGAGAATCACTAGTGATTCTCGCCGAATCTTACTTGGCACCGTTTTGAGGTAGCCGGAAAGAGTCGGCCAGAATCACTAATGATTCTTGACGATTCGGCGAGAATCACTTGGTGATTCTCGTCGAATTATACTTAGACGAATTTTCGTCTTTCCACCCAAGAGCTGCTCCTTGACTCATCCTTGCTCCTTGTCTTCTCTTGCATAAACACGGCCCTGTACTTGAAAGTAAGTGCACTCCAATAGAGAGTGTACACGTAGGCCAACACACTGATCTGCTCAACGAGGGATTACGTCGTGCAGACCCGTGTATATTGACCTACTGCACCCTGACATTGGTGTGCACTTAGCGTGGAATAACTGCAAGTACAACTTGAAAGATTTTATCAAATACATTGTCTATTGACCTTAGCTTGTCCAGGGGCTTCTTCAAATCAGGTACATTGTGGATACAATACCCAACAACCTTCTTGTGAACTGAGTATCATTGTCGGTGATGATGATTGCAGGGATTCCAAAACGACAAACGATGTTCTTCCACACAAACTGTTTTGCATTCTCCTCGGTGATCTTGGACAGCGGCTCCGCTCCCACCCACTTAGTGAAATAATTGATGGTCATTATGAGGAATTTCCTTTGCCCCGAAGCTTGAGGTAGAGGGCCAAGAAGGTCTATTCCCCACAGTGCGAACGGTCATGCTCCTTGCAGCGTGGAGAGGGCGACGAGAGGTTGTCGTGGGACGTTGGCGTGCAGCTGACAACTCTTACACCGTCGGACGAAGTCGGTTGCTTACTTTTTCATAGTGGGCCAGTAGAAGCCTTGAAGTAAGATTTTGCGTGCTAAAGCCTTTCCGCCTAAGTGGTCACTGCATATCCCTTCATGGACTTCACGCAAAGTATACTCAGCATCTCTTTTTATTAGACACTTTAGGTATGGTCCCGAGAAAGACCTCTTATACAATTCTTCATTGATCAACACAAAGGTGGTTGCGCGCATATTCAGGCGTCGTGCTTCTATTCAGTCTTCTGGCTGTTGTTTGGTGCTTCAGGTAGGTAACCAGTGGACTAATCCAAGATTCTTCTGACTCGTCGATCTCTGCAATCTCCCACGGTCCTTGGACACTGGGAAAGACAATCTCTTCTGCTCGACGCCTCCTTGACTGATACTGAGATGATGACGTGGCCAGCTTTGATAGAGCATCTGCCCGGGAATTCTATTCCCTGGGGATGTGAAGGATCTGAACTTGCGGTATCCTGAGCAGAGGGACTTTACAAGTGGGAGGTACTAGGCTAGCTGCTCGTTTTTCACCTTATAATCCCCTTCTACATGGGAGAAAACGAGTTGAGAGTCTGAGTAGACTATCAATCCCTTGATGTGGCAATCGATGACAAGCCTGAGTCCTATAATTAAAGCTTCATACTCGGTGACATTGTTGGTGGCA
Organism: Platanthera guangdongensis; assembly: GCA_039583875.1. NCBI lineage: Eukaryota > Viridiplantae > Streptophyta > Magnoliopsida > Asparagales > Orchidaceae > Platanthera > Platanthera guangdongensis. The sequence goes on from CM077157.1 coordinate 28,672,348, forward strand.
GGGAACTTCAATTGGAGCCCATACTCCAAAGTCACAAGTTTTGGGCTCACGAGAAGCAATCCTACTCATGCACCTTCGAGCCCAGACGCTCCACCAACGTACAGAGTCCACCGCTGATCGGGTTCGACTCGTGCGCTCTTTATCTCTGATGGTAGGGTATTTTCAACAATAAAATCTGCCAGGACTTGCGACTTGATGACGGGGCGTGGAAAAATATGAATGTCGAATTCGTCTAACTCGACCTCCCACTTGACCAATCGGTCGTATGCTTCGGGTTTCTGGAGGATTGCGCGTAGAGGTACCTCGGTCAACACTTTGATTGTATAAGCTTGAAAGTAGGGACAGAGCTTCCTTTCTGAGAAGACGAGTGCTAGGGTTGTCTTGTCTGCTGCTGGGTACCGAGTTTCCGCTTCTGAGAGGATCTTACTGAGGTAGTAGACGGGGTGCTGGATTCCACCTTCATCCCTTACCAACACAGAACTTAGTGTCGCGGGTGTGACATCGAGGTACAAAAAAGTGTTTCTCCGGGAGTAGGCTTCGACAGAAGCGGAGGGGAGGCCAGGTACTGCTTCAAAGCCTCGAAGGCGGCCTGTCACTCGTCCGTCTACTGGAATCCTGCGGTTCTGGATCCTCTGAGAATTTTGAAGATCGGGAGATACTTGTCCCCGGTCCGTGCCAGGAACCAGGAGAGTTCTGTAATTCTCTCATTCAAATGTTGCACTTCTTTGAGAGACTGAGGCGGTGACATTTCTTCGAGAGGTTTGATCTTTACTGGGCTAGCTTTTATTCCCCGCTACATTACCATGAATCCAAAGAACTTTACAGATGTAACCCCGAACACACATTTACTAGGGTTGAGCCTTATACCATACTGGCGGAGGATTTTGAAACACTTTTTGAGGTCTTCCAGGTGATCTTCCCGACGAATGTTTTAACTAGCATATCATCCACATACACCTCCATAGACTTGCCAATGAGTTCCTTGAAGACCTTGTTCATGAGCCGTTGATAGGTTGCTCCCGCGTTTTTGAGACTAAAGGGCATTACTTTGTAACAGTGGATTCCTTTGTCAGTTCAGAATGTCGTGTGCTCTTCGTCCGTAGGATTCATTCGGATATGGTTGTAGCCGGAGCAGGCGTCCATGAAGCTGAGGAGTCGGTGCCCGGCAGTCGAATTGACTAACTGATCGATCCTGGGAAGGGGGGAGCTATCTTTTGGGCAAGCTTTGTTGAGGTTGGTGTAGTCCACACACATCCTCCGCGTCCAGGATGACTTCTTTACCACGACAACGTTGGTCAGCCAGGCAGGGTACTCAACCTCCCGGATGAACTGGTCGTCGAGGAGCTTTTGTACTTCATCTTCAATTGCTTGGAGCCATTCCAGAGCAAAGTTTCGCTTCTTTTGGATGACGGGTTTGCAAGCCGGGTTTATGTTGAGGGAATGATGAATGACTTGAGGATCTATGCCAAGCATATCCTCGGGAGCCCAGACAAAGATATCCTTGCTCTTGTAGAGATAAGCTGCCAGTTCCTCCTTTTCCTGCTGTGGCAGGAGGGAGCCAAGCTTGATGGTGCGAGCAGGGGCAGTTGGTGACGGTGGGACTTCGACCAATCCTTAGATAGGCATTCCCCGCTGCAGGATCGCCTCGTCACATAGATCGAAGTCATCAATATTCAGATCCGTGGCCCTTACGGGTTGTGCCTGCTTCAAGTAATAAGTTCTAGCAACCTCCTGGTTCCCGCATACTACTCTAATCCCTCCTGAAGTGGGAAACTTCATCGCGAGATGGGGAATTGAGGGGGTGGATTTGAAAAGGGACTGGACAGGTCTTCCGAAGATCGCGTTGTAGGCTGAGCTTGAATCTACCATAACAAATTGGACTTCATGCGACGCTTGCCTTAGGAACTCCCCCATAGTAACCGGTAGGGTAATCATTCCCAGTACCTGTACTGGATGGTTTTTGAATCCGTACACTGGTCCCATGGCTGGTGTCAGATGCTGCTTGGAGAGCTTCATGTTTTGAAGGGTGGAGGAGAATAGTGCGTCGACTGAGCTTCCGTTGTCGACGAGAATTCGTTTGACATTATAGCAGGGCTCCCCAATCCTGGCACTGATTACGAGACGGTCTTGGTGAGGTGTTCGGAGCCCCTCGAGGTCTTCATCTTCGAAAGTTATAGTGGTGTCTTACCTACACTTCTTATCCTTGTGAGTGCCCCCTGCGTGCATACCGAGAGTATCTGTGCAGAAAGGATGGGTGATCCGGCTATGGTCTTGATGTTTCTGACCATCTGCCTAGCACCGGATCCTCCACGCGCGGCGCTTTGTTGATCTTTCGACGGTTTAGGCGGATCCTGCTAATCTTGTAGGCGTCCCTGCAAAAATCTTCTGAGCAGCCCTAGGAGAACAAGGCGTTCAATTTCCTCCTTCAAGCGGGCACAGTCTTCAGTAGTGTGCCCTGTGCTTCGGTGAAACTCGTAGTACTTAGACTGGTCGTTCTAGGGGTTATGAGTCGGCTGCTTAGTCCGTTGCAAGGCCGACTCATTCTGGATAGCGTAGAGTATGTTGGTGTGCGTGGTATTAAGGGGAGTGAAATCCCGGGGCGGCCGGTCCCCCTAACGGTCGCATCGGCGTTGTTCGTTTTGGCGTTCTTCTCGGAATCTTCCTTCTTGGTGTTGAGGGGCCAGCTCCTTCTCCCTCTTGCGCTTTTGGTTCCCATCGAACTGTTGACGATGAGCTTCAATAGCCTCGCCGGCTGCAATCGGCACCTCTATGCGGTGTACGGGGTTGGGGTATCTAGGGACGGTTTGCCTCATTAATACTGAGAAAAAGTCGCTAGGACGGAGGCCCCCAAGGAGTACTCCTCGTAGTAGTTCTGGGTCGACACTTGGGATTTGACGAGCTTCTGCGGAGAACCTACGGAAGAAGTCCTTCAAAGACACTCCTTCGTTATGGTGGATACCTGATAAGTGGGAAGGGTCGCAGACGATCCTCTGATTTGCTATAAACTAATTCGTGAACTGTCTCTTTAGCTCCGTGAAGTTGGGAATGGTACTCACCCTCAAGGAGTGAAACCATGTGTGGGCTTGCCCCTTGAGAGTGGCTGGAAAGACTTGGCAGAGTAACTGATCAGGTGCGTTGTAGATCCTCATGATAGTAGTGAAGTGGTTGACATGTTCCAACGGATCATCTGTTCCAGCGAACGTCTCGATGTTCGACAGCTTGAAACCATGAGGAATTGGAAGTGCCGGGATTTGCGGTGCGAGGGGGAGCCTTGGCAAAGTGGTCGGCGAGCGTGAATATCCCGTCGGCCGGCATGCTGGTATTCTTCTGCGATCACCTCCCGGATTTCTTCCCGAGTGAACCTTTCAAGCGGGGGAAGTCGGGCGGGCCCGCCCCAGTTGTGGCGGTGCTGCCCAGTTTTCGTTCCTCATGAGCTGGTGAGTGGAGCTGGTGGCGTCAGAGTATTCTCCGGGTGCCTCTTGCCTTGGAACTTCTTGCGCCCCGTCGTGATAAGCATATAAATGGGGCTCATTCATCATCCCATCAATCCCTTCTAAAATCCTTCTGCTCCAAAACAGACCTTTTTTGGCTGGTTTTGAGAATAAAAAAGCTCCTTTTCTGTCATTTCGCAGGGGCAAGCAATGTTTCCGCCGAAGCTTGGCGAAACCTCTCCTGCCTCACACGAAACCCCCTCCCGACGCGCACCAGGCTATTCTTTCCCGACCCCTCAAAGGTAGCGAGCTTCTACAAGCAGCCAACTTCTCCGGCGATTCTTCCTCCAGTGACTGGTCTTTCTCACGCCCTACTTCTCCGTCGATTCTTCCTCCAACGATTAGTCTTTCCTAAGGCAAAGGTGACTGGTCCCGGCGGCAAGGAGGACGAAAAAGAGAGCAGGAATGGTAGGGAAGTAGATTAACCCATTGTGTTGGCTGGTCCCAGTGACTAACCCTCTTCTTTGTTTTGCATATGTATCTCGTCATAGGTCTGGACTGCAAAGAAAATATATTTTTTTATTTTGGTTTTTGTGAACCTGCTGTTGATTTACTTGAAGATGCTTATTGAGCATTTAAGCAAAAGAGCTATTTCAATTTTTGATTTCAATTGTTAAACAACAGTGGACCTGTTGTTGATTTCAATTTTTGATTCCAACAATCGATCATTTTGCGTTCAATCTTGCCATGCTTGTAAAACACGGATTTAAAAACTATTCTATAAACGAACTTAAGTTTTTGTTTTAACCAAAAACAAAATTGAAAATCATGCTGCAAACGAACCCATGAATTTTTCATTTTGGAACAAAACGAAAGCCTTAAATGAAAATATTGCAAATGAACAGACCCTAAATGTATAATAGCTAGTTGTAAAACATGGCATTGGGCAAGGTGATGGTGTTTTTGGTTTGGACAGAGCATATGGAATTAAGGGAAAAAGTTTTTTTCTTGTTTTGGTTATTCTGTGAGTGGCAAAAAGAAAAAAAAAGGTTATTTCCTTTTCTTTGATCACCTGTACGCATGGATATATAAATCCTTCTCCTGGTTAGGGTGTGGCTGTACCGGCCGTGAGAAAGAAAAAGAGGCCTTAACACCTGTAGCCTTGGAGGAATAGGAGCTGCCTCAAGTTTTTTTGGAGGAATCACCTCTCTCTCTCCTTTCTATCTCTCGCTCGTGTACTCGGAGAGGTCGTTGGCCTTGGGTGTTGTCGCCGGTCTTGGAGGAGGTAGCCGCTGGCGTTAAGAGAGGGAGTTGTCGCCGGGCTTGTTAGAGTTTGTCGTCGGCGTTGCAGTGGACGTTCTTTGGAGTGGAGAAGTGTGGTGTCGACGGCGTGCGCGTGTGCAGTTAGCCTCGACGGAGGTTTCTCTCCGGTGGTGGCGGCGTTGTTCTCTGGTGGTGGTGCGGTTGAACGTCGAACTTCGACATTGAAGGTTCAGTGAACCTTGTGTGTTCGCAAGACGGATTGCAGTCTAGATCTCAGATTCTCGTCGCGGATCGTACGTGTCTGGTGCATCCACGACGTATTCATCGGACTGTCATTTTTCTCCCGTTTTTTACTGTATTTGCATTTATATTTCAATTTATAAATTCTGTGGCTATTTTTTTGTTCTTGTTTACCTGTGATATTTTGTAGTTTTGCCTGCGTGTGTACCTGATTTTTCAGCAAGTGGTATCAGAGTCGGGTTCCGAGTAGGTGACTGATTAGACGTTCCGGTTTTAGGTTTGGATCAACGGTAGGTGACGACATCGGTCTGCACCCTATCTTCCCAGATCTGATCCATGAATTAATCAGATTGCCTAGAGGTAATGCAGGCAGCTATGGCATGGAAGCACACCGTGTTGGCCAGATATTTAGTGGAGAAATTTGACGGTAGCGAGAACTTTCGCCTATGATAGATTCGGGTCAAGGATATGCTGGTTGGGCAGGGGTTGATCCAAGTACTACGGGGGTGTGATTCTGTGCCCGTTCCCGTGAAGGATTCTGAGTGGACGGAGATAGATGAGCGCACCACTAGCGCTATCAGGATGTGCGTCGACGACAAAGTGTTGTTCAACATTGGTATTGAAGAGTTCGTTGTCACGCTGTGGGAGAAGCTGAAGGGACTCTACATATACAAGTCATTGACAATGAGGCTGTTACTGAAGCTGAGAATGTACGGCCTGAAGATGCAGGAAGGTGGCAACCTGCAGGAACACTTCAACGTGTTCAATGGACTTCTGAGCCAACTGCATGTGGTTGGTGTGAAGGTGGAGGAAGAAGACAAGGCCTTATTGCTTCTTATCTCGCACACAGCGTCGTATAAGCACATGTAGACCACCCTGCTATATGGGAAGGATACAGTAGATGTGGAGGAGATCACGTCTGCATTACTGTCCAGTCAGATGTTGTCGGACCCCGCTCCTATGGGCGAGCATGCTTTGGCAGTAGGAGGACGACGCGAGAGACAGTTCAAGAAGGGATCTGGAAGTGTACGGTCCAGATCTGCATCGAGAAAGGCAGTGACATGTTACTATTGCAGGCAGAGTGGCCATATCAGGAGAAATTGTCCGCAGCGTGCGCAGATTTTTGGGGACGTCCAGGGTGCGGGCAAGGCGACGGTAGCTACAACAGATGATAGTGATGTGTCTCTCCTCATCACTGAGAGTCCATGTGACTCAGATAGCTGGATATTGGATTCGGGTGCTTCGCAACACATTTACTTAGATGCATGGATGCTCAAATCACTGGAGGTGGCGACTGGGTCGGTCTTTCTGGGTGACAGCTCACCATGTGAGGTCACGGAGACAGAGACAGTGGACATCAAGATGCATAATGGAGCAGTGCGTAAGCTTGAGCGGGTACACCCGGTACCTAAGCTGCACAGGAATTTGGTATCACTGGGCAGACTAGACTCCATAGGATGTAGTGTTGTGACGAGAGGTGAAGTTCTGACAGTGACGTGAGGAAGCACCGTGCTCATGCGAGCTATGCAGTGTGGTAGTCTTTATCGGCTAATGGAGACCACGATGCAAGGTGGTCTACCCATGATTTATGCGGCCGACAGAGTTGATGGTCGAGGTGGTGTAGGGGATCACCCTTCTGGTAGTCTGACTAGGCGAGTCAGATTCAACGATCCAATTGCGTCGACATTTAGTGGTTGAGCCCAAGCAGGGATGAGTCGACTGGACCAGGCCGGCTGACGCCTCAGGTCCTTGAGGTGGTGCTTCGTGCAGACTGGTGCTTCGTGCAGTGTTGCTTCGCGCAGTGGATGCCTTGCAGAGAGTGTTGTATGCAGGTGGTGGCTCCGGGTCTCAAACCAAGGTGGTGGATTGTTGTTGTTTTTGGTTTGGACAGAGCATATGGAATTAAGGGAAAAAGTTTTTTTTTTCTTTTTTGGTTATTTTGTGAGTGGCAAAAAGAGAAAAAAAAGTTATTTCCTTTTCTTTGATCACTTGTACGCACGGATATATAAATCCTTCTCCTGGTTAGGGTGTGGCTATTTCACCTGTGAGAAAGAAAAGGAGACCTTAACACCTGTAGCCTTGGAGGAATAGGAACCGCCTGAAGTTTTTCATGGAGGAATCGCCTCTCTCTCTCTCCTCTCTCTCTCGCTCGTGCACTCAGAGAGGTCGTTGTTCTTGAGTGTTGTCACCGGTCTTGTAGGAGGTAGCCGTCGGCGTTGAGAGAGGGAGTTGCCGTCGGGCTTGTTAGAGTTTGTCGTCGGCATTGCAGTGGACGTTCTTTGGAGTGGAGAGGCGTGGTGTCGACAGCATGCATGTGTGTTGTTAGCCTCGACGGAGGTTTCTCTTCGGTGGTGGCATTGTTCTCTGATGGCGGTGTTGTTCTCCGGTGGTGGTGCGGTTGAATCTCAGACTTCGACGTTAAAGGTTCGGTGAACGTTGTGCGTCTGAAAGGCGGATTGCAGTCCAGATCTCAGATTCTCGCCGCGGATCGTACATGTCTGGTGCATCCACAACGTATTCATCGAACGGTCATTTTTCTCCTATTTCTATTGTATTTGCATTTATATATCAATTTATAAATTCAGAAAGAAATAGATGCAGAAATCTGCCTCATCTAACCCTAATGGGGCTTTCGGCAAGAGGAAGAATGAATGAGGTTTCAGACATTATATCTTAAAAGAGGCGGCTTCCAGGACCAGAGCATCGGTATCCCTCATTCCTATGGCTTTACTCCTAATAATAATTGGCAGTGAATCAAGTTCTGCAACATAGAATCATCGACTACACTTGCGATGATATTATTGGCTTTCTTGTCTAAGGAGACAAGTGCAATCTCATCTTTGTCAAGATCCATAAGCTTCTTGGGAACTTGCTTTGTTGGATCAATGGTGGAGACTGTCATCGGAACGTAGGGTCCTTCTTCCACAATCACAAAGATCCTTGGATCCACAGCTTTCATGAAGAATTTTACTCTTTCTTTCCACGTGTGAAAGTTAGTCTTTGTGCATAAGGAAAGCTTTGCAAAATCCTTGGCTCTGTCCATGCTTATATCCTATTTAGACAACAAGGGGCAGATCTGTTCAAGGTGTTAACCTTTTTGATGAACAACCTCCCTCTAATATCAATTGAAAATGTTTAAGTTGTCTACCTAAATCACCTAGAGGGGGTGAATAGGTGAGTTCTGCGTCTTTTTGCGGATTAAAAATTGTAAGAGTGATGCACAGAATGTAAACAAGCAATCACAGACGACACAAAAAATTATAGTGGTTCCCCAACCTTGGGTACATTCACTATCCACCTCACCAATCTAGCAATGCACTAGACTCGGCAACTCCACTATTCTCTCGGATTGAAAACAATCCTACAACTCGGAACAAAGTTCCTACAACTCGGAGTCAAAACACTCATACAACAAATCTCGGAGAACAAAGCTCCTACAACTCGGAGAAGAATCTCCTACAAGAATAAAATAGTTTATTTAAAAATATACAAAAAGTATTATTACAGATCTGAATCTTCAACCCTTCTTCTTTCTTAAAACTTGAAGCTCTGTCAGAAAAGGATTGAAAAAGACAAAGGCGAAATCTTGGATCTGAAAACTTTAGAATCAACGCGATCAAGGAATAGATCTGTCGATGTTGAGAATCTTGATCTGTTGAAACTTCTTGTTCTGAATCTCTTGAATCGGAGAAGATCGGAAATTAAGAAGATGATGAACAGCGGCGGCGCTTCCCGATTTGAAATGAAAATTGCGATTCAGAATACTTAGATTTCTCTTGTTAGGGTTAGCCTATTATGATAACACATTTTATAGGACTTGACTAACGGTCATAATCACATTAAATGAGAGCCACGTGGACCAATCAGGAGAGAGATCAATTTGACATTACTTTTGTCGGGACTTAAGAAAATTTCAGAAAACTGAACTGCATTTTTCGAGTGAAGTAATTATACTCGAGAAGATGTTTTCTGTTTCTCGAGAAGTGTTATGAAGTTCTCGAGAAGAGTACTTAATAAAAAAGGTAAAGGTGGAATTTAGGTATCTCGAGAATGAGAAGAAGTACTCGAGAAAAATGAACTTCTGTTCTCGAGAAAAATTATTCCGTACTCGAGAAATAACTTCTGATTCTCGAGAAGTAATACTGGCCTTCTCGAGAATAACTTTAGCTTCTTGAGAAAAAGACTTGGAAAAAATTTTGACTTCAATATGAGGTAACTCGAGAAGGAGAATCATGTACTACTCGAGTACACATGGCTTTCTCGAGAAGTGCACTGCACTTTCTCGAGAACAGCTTATGCTACTCGAAAACAAGACTGACTTTACTCGAGTACTAACTTCAGTTCTACACGAGTACAAAATGTCCTTCTCGAGAGTAATACTTAGAAAAATTTCTTAACAGAATTTTTAATTCTTCTTCTTGGAGATCAGCAACCCAAAGTTCCTTCCATATCTTTAGCACCTGAAAAAGAAGTGTGTTCCAATAGAGAGGTTGCATATGAGTCAACATCATGAATCACATAATGATGAATTACATTGTATGGTCATATGTTTGGTGACTCATTGTACACTGACATTGTTCTACACTTGACAATTATATCCTGCAAACACTCAACTTGAAAAGACATTAAATACAAACTTAATTTATCTTACCTCAAAGATGACTTCATACAAATCTGAATTATTGTGGATACACTACCCAACATCTCAAGACGGAAAGAATCAGAGTTCACTGGTCTTGAGCCAGGGTGAAAGGATATTGGAGAAGCATGCAACTCGCTTCATAAATAATCATCCAATCTTATTGTTGGTAAAATATTTGCTTCCCTACTTTCATATGAGAAATTGTACGCTTCCTCACTTTTACTATAAGATTGACCCGTGAATGTAATTCTTTATAGTTTCTTAATTAACTATTATTTATCCAAATTTTCTCTCACCGAATTTGCATAATTATTAATTGCACCCCCTTTATCTTTTGAAAATTGTAAGGTGGGCTCCACAATTCATAATAAGATTGCGTTTGGCTTAGCTAATTTGTTCCAGTGAACTTGGACAAAAACGTCATTGGCATAAAGTGCATGTTTGGTATGACAAGTGTTACTATCCTTACAAAAAAAAAAACTATTTTGAAGCATAAAATTTTGGTATGACGACATTTTTGTCCAACCTCATCAGAGCAAATAAGTCACGATAAACCTCGTCAAATGCAACCTAAATCTATGAATTTTGAGGCCCACACAATCCTGTATTTTTGTTGGTCCCGAACTTTATCAAAACTCATATACAAACTACTAGACCCCCAGAACCTCAAACGGTGCAAGGTACCTCGGGCTTAACTTCTTCATATTGGTATGACGACATTTTTGTCCAACCTCATTAGAGCAAATAAGTCACGATAAACCTCGTCAAACGCAACCTAAATCTATGAATTTTGAGGCCCACACAATCCTGTATTTTTGTTGGTCTCGAACTTTATCAAAACTCATATACAAACTACTAGACCCCTACACGATGGACTACTTGGAACAACATCACCGTGCGCAGAGCGCCGATTCAACCATATTTTCCCGCAGCATGATTTGTTGCGCACAATTGATATAAAATGACAAATTTTTAATATGATCAAACAATCAACACCGCTAAATCAAAAATCAAACCGTTATATTTGCTTCCGCACAAATGATCTAATGATACGTCCAGACGAGTAAGACACTAAAATATTTCTCTACCTGATGAGTCTCTTTGACCACAAGAACCCAAGCAGAGGAGGGCCAGTCATTAATTGAAAAGCCAGCCATTGGGCTCCACTCTTCTTCCTCTCCTCTCGGCCTCCTCTGCTTTGTGGGTACTAATTACTAAATAAAGCCTCAACACCGCCGTCCTTCTCGTCTTTCTTGCTACACATACGAGGGAATTCCACTGCCCCCGCTTTTAATGTCAAAAGCTATACAGGCGCAGAGTATGGGTGGCCCTGTAAATTAGGAGAAGATTCCTCTCTCTCTCTCTCTCTCTCTATATATCTCACTCTCACACACTCTCTCTCTCCCTCTCTCTCTCTCTCTCCAGCGTCCTCTTCTCCGTCTCTCTGTGCTCTGCCACAGCTCTGGCCTGATTTCAATGGGGGCTGCCTATCAATGAAGAAGAAGGGGGCAAAATGGACAGACAGGGGAAGAGAGAAAAGAGTGAGAGAGTGGAATTGGGAGGGAAACTCGAGCAGAGTGGTAGCAGGAATCGGTAGAAATTAAAGTAAACTAGGCTTCAATCCAAATGTCTGCTTTTTATCTGAATAGATAATTAATTTCATAACTATATATTGTCTATTTTTTTATGGAAGGAGCTACACACCTTAAAATACATCTAAAAATAACAAAAAGTGGGCTAAACACATAATAAAATAAGGCGTTTGTTATCCGCAGACCTATTTTGGTTATCCGCAGACCATGAATTCGGTCGATTTTTACCTTTAAGTTTTCAATTCGAAATCTCGCTCTCTCTATTCACAGATCAGCCGCCTCCATGCCCTAACCTCTCCCGAACCCGATGCGATAACATCGACGCCGACGAAACTCGCCGTCAGATCTTCCGCCACCGAGCTTCTCGGCTTTACGGACGGACGCCGTCACCTCCGTTGACGAGGAGGAGGATCTATACGGCCGCCTCAAGTCTCTCCAGTGGCAGCTCGAGTTCATCAACATCCAGGAAGAGTACGTTAAGGACGAGCATAAGAACCTTAAGCGCGAGCTCCTTCGCGCTCAGGAAGAGGTTAAACGGATCCAATCGGTGCCCCTAGTTATTGTTAGGAATATTGGGTTTATGTCCGCTCGTGTCAGGTCCGACTCGGAACAGGTTTTTTGGGTTCGTGTCGCTCTAGGGCTTGGCTCTACGCTGGAGGTACTATATATACCTATTCCAAACTTGATAGGGACATGTAGAATACTTTGAGCGGAGCCAATTCAACATTCTCAAAGTATCTTTTCCGCTCCGCTAGGTTTTCTGCGCTTTTTCCCGATTCCGATCCGCCGCTCGTCCTCGTGAAATCCATCCCGAATCCGGTGGATCGATCTCCCGTTCCAGCTCTCATCGATCGCGATTTATCTTTTCTCTTCCGCCGCCGGATCGCAAGGAAGGAGTCGCCGATCGCCATTTCGCTCTCCCGTCCGCCGTCTCCGATTCGCGAGGGAGAAATCGCGAGTTCCGCTCCAAGCTTCCATCGCCGCCTCGAGCTTCTCTGCAGGTTGCAGATCTGGGTGTTTGCCGCCGTCTGATCGCCGGTGTTTCCTGAGATTTGGGTTTCCTGTGCTCCATCCGGCCACTGCGCCCCAGAACCGGCCGCCTCTTTCACAGATCTGGAACGAAGAAGCCTCCTGAGGTTTTTGTGATTTCGTTCAAGCGCAGACCTGGGATCTCCCAGATCCACGATTTCGCCGGCGTTCCTGTGTGTCGCGGGGTTGTCCCGGTCCTGCCCTAGCAGATCTTGAAGGAGGGCATTCTTGCCGCCGGAGTTCCTGTGGGCCGCCGTTCACGATTTCGCCGGAGTTCCTGTGGGCCGGAGTTCCTGAAGGATATTGCTGTTTTCCTCTTTGGCATGACATTTTCCTGTTTGCTGGTTATTGGATCCAGCATCTGTGGAGAGTGAAGGAGCAGTCATCCTCTCTCTTGGTTTTCTTGCTGCCATCATTCATATTGTCCAGATCGTGGAAATCCGGAGGATCGTGATCTACAGTGATTACAGATATAGTGATTAACAAACTTCTGTGGAAGGCTGCTGACTAAGCTTGTCTTTGTCGACTGGTTTTCAGCCGGAGAGGAGTTTACACACATTTGGATTGGATCTGAAGGTTTCTCTGACATCTTCACACGGCTCAGGTGACCTCGTTCTAGAATTTTTTTAATCTCTGTTTAAATCTAGTACGATGTCGAAGAAAAGCGCGCTCGACACAATAAAACTGCAATCGTTCGACGCCTCCGACTTTCTCAGTTGGAAAATTCAAGTCCAACTAGGGATGAAGGAACGCGAGATCTTTTATACTGTTCAGAGCGATTTTGCCTCCACCGTCGAGAACGTGGACGAGTACCAGTGGAACAAAGATGAAGATTTCTGCAGGGATTACCTGTTGAATTCTCTGAATCCCCGGCTCGCGTTGACCTACCACGCGTACAAATCTGCAAAGGAAATATGGGATCGCCTAAATGCGCATTTCCAGAAGGAGGAAGGATTGTCGAAGTCGCTCATTGGAGAGAAGTTCTTCAACTTCAGATTCAAAGCGGACGTGCCTATCACTTCTCAACTTTTGGAGCTGGTCAACCTTCGTCAGAAGCTGGATGATGATCACTCGAAGATGGACGACAGCCTCTTTGTGTATATGATCCTGAGTAAACTGCCTCCTGAATGACTCTTTTTCAAGACCGAGATGCACCGATTGAAAGAGAAGATCAGTTTGGACGAACTCAAAAGGTTCATCCATATTGAAGACCAGAATATTGCTGGGAAGAGTTTGGAGCAGGTTGCGCAGCCTTCACAGGCTGTCAACTTCGTTTCACGTCCTAGTAAGCCCTCTCGGAAGCCCCCGGCACCCAAGCGTGACACTCCAGCACCGTTGGCGGTCAAAAAGCCTTCTCTCAAAAGGAAGAAGGGCAAGTGCCACAACTGCGGCAAATGGGGTCACTGGGCCGCTGATTGCAGGGGTCCGAAGAAGGTAAAAGAGGACGCCCCACAAAATGTGGCGCACATGGTGGTCGACAACTCCGATCCTAAGTCCTTCGTGGCTATGATTGGGAGTAGTCACCGCAGTGCGTCTTCTGAGTGGTGGCTGCACAGTGGTGCTACCTGTCACGTCACAAATGACAGGAGTCTTCTTTCTAAGGTGACAGCGGTCAAGGACAGAGTCGAGAACTGCAATGGAGGAGCGACTGATGTTACTCATGCTGGGACTGCAGAGCTTGTGCTCTCTTCAGGTAAAACTTTAATTTTACAAAATGTTAAAGTAGTTCCAAACTTAACTAAAAATCTGATTTCCATAAGCTTATTAGATAAGGCTGGGATGACCTTCACTACTCAAAACGGTAGAATGACCTTAATGGTCAATTCACATTATTTTGGGTGTGCGTTTATGATCGATGGAATGTATAGACTTAGCCTAAATAACGATAGCATTAACCAAGTGAGTTCTAACCTCATTGATCCCAAGTTGTTGCACAACAGACTAGGACATGTGAACTATAGGAAAATGCTAGACCTAGCTAAGAGTCAAAACATTCCCTTAGATCTGTCTATTCGATTTGACAAGTGTGAGGTGTGTGCGCAAACCAAAATCACTAGAACACCTTTCAAGTCGGTGTCTAGAAGCACACAACTTCTGGAATTGATACATTCAGACCTTTGTGATTTCCGGAGTCATATCACTAGAGGGGGAAAGAAGTATCTAATTACCTTCATAGACGATTTCTCGAGATATTGTCATGTGTATTTGTTGAGATCGAAAGACGAGGCATTTGAGACTTTCAAAATTTTTAAGTCTCGTGTGGAAAATCAGTTGAACCTTAAAATCAAGAGACTCAGAAGTGATCGAGGAGGAGAATACACTGCAACTGAGTTTAAGGAATTTTGTGCCTCTGAGGGCATAATCCTTGAAACCACAGCTCCTTACTCACCCCAGTCTAATGGCGTTGCCGAGCGTAAGAATAGAACTTTAACAGAGATGTTGAATTCTATGCTCCTAACAGCTGGCATGCCCAACTCCTTTTGGGGAGAAGCAGTTCTTACTGCGAACCACATTCTGAATAGAGTGCCTCACTCGAAACTCGTTTCTATCCCGTATGAGTTGTGGCATGGCTATCCGTGTAGATATGATACTCTAAAGACTTGGGGCTGTATCGCGTATGTGCGTTTACAAGACCTTAAGAGACCTAAGGTGGGACCTAGAACGACAACATGTGTTTATCTAGGTAGTGCAGAAGATAGTGCAGCTGACCGGTTTCTTGATCTATCCACTAATACAGTGATAGAGTCTAGAGATGTTATTCTCTTTGAACATAAATTTATCAAAGATCATGGCTTAACCGTCCACGGGTCTACTGACGTGATTGCAGAATCTACTGTAGAACCTAAAGCTGGCCCCTCTGGCACTGCTCCCCAACCTCAAGAGGTGGAACCTGTTCCGGTTAGAACGTCTACGAGAGATAGAGTCCCTAAGAATTTTGGTGAGAATTTCGTCACCTACCACTTAGAGGACGATCCATTCTCCTATCAGGAAGCAATGAGATCTAGAGATGCGCTAATGTGGGCAGAAGCCATCGACGATGAGATGAACTCGCTGCTACAAAACAACACTTGGCATTTAGTTGACCTGCCGAAAGGAGCTAAAGTCTTAGGATGCAAGTGGGTACTGAAGAAGAAATTGCATAGTGATGGGTCTATAGCTAGATATAAAGCACGTCTAGTAGCTAAGGGTTATAAACAACAAGGGGGAATTGACTATTTTGACGTCTATTCACCTGTGTGTCACCTATCCACTATTAGGATTCTTCTTGCCATAGCTTCTATCGAGAACCTTATAGTTCATCAGATGGATGTAAAGACAGCCTTCTTAAATGGAGAGCTTGATGAAGAGATCTATATGGCACAACCTGAAGGTTATGTACATAAGGATCTAAGAGACAAAGTGTGCAAGCTCGACAAATCGATTTATGGGCTTAAACAAGCACCTAAGATGTGGCACATTAAATTTGATCAAGTGGTAAAGAGCGTTGGATTTCAGTCCAGTCTCTCAGACAAGTGCCTCTACTACCGCTCGATGGCAAATCAAACAGTCATCATATGCCTATATGTGGATGACATGTTGATTCTGGGTTCAGATCTTGCTGCAGTGAGGGATGTCAAATCCACTCTTGCAGAAGCTTTTGACATGAAGGACCTTGGTCCTGTGGATACCCTACTAGGTATGAAAGTTAGAGTTGACAAGGGTAGAGTCACCCTTAGCCAGGCTCATTATATAGAGCAACTACTTTCTACTTGGGGATACATAGACTGTAGGCCTGTTGAGACACCGTTTGATCATAATGTTAAGTTGAGTCCTAATGAAGAGACCAGCATTGATCAGTTAAAATATTCTAAAATAATTGGTAGTCTCATGTACGCCACAAGTTGTACAAGACCAGACATTGCCTTCACGGTTGGCATGCTGAGTCGTTTTACCAGTAGTCCAGGCAAAGAGCATTGGGATGCCCTAGATAGGCTGATGAGATACCTGAGAGGTACTAAAGATCATGCCTTGTGCTATACTGGTTATCCTCCTACTGTGGATGGATTCTCTGATGCCTCGTGGTGTTCAGAAGTTGGGAACAGCAAGTCTACCAGTGGATATATATTCACTTTGGGTGGAGCTGCTATCACTTGGAAATCCAAAAGACAGACGTGTATAGCATTGTCGTCCATGGAAGCCGAGTTGTTTGCCTTAGCTTCAGCTGGTGAAGAGGCAGATTGGATCAGGAACCTGATTTTAGACATACCCTTGTCTAAGCTACAAGTCAACTCGTTGAGCTTGTATTGTGATAATCAAGCAGCAGCTCAAGTTGTAAAGAATGCTCTCTATAACACTAAGAGGAGACATGTACGACTGAGACATGCTCTGTTGAATTATCTAAAAGAACAAGGTATTATCACTTTGATCGATGTGCGTTCGAAGGATAACCTGGCTGATCCATTGACGAAAGGAATGCCCAAAGACCGGTTAATCAAAACAGTGGGGGAAATGAGACTAAAGGCGATTTAGCTCGGTCTTAGTTCAAGGTTAGGCGATTCAGTTCAGCCTTAGTCCAATTGTTTTGATTTTCAGATTTCCTTTGTCAAAGCAAGCATGTTGTGCTCCGTTGATGCTCCTGGTTGCTGAGTTCGGATCTGGTAAGTTGTTTCATTCCAAACTTGATGCTAACAACTTCACCTGGATTCGGCTATCTTGCCGTGGAGGAGAGTGTTATTCCAAACTTGATAACACGATCCGACTTGGCTTGACTTTTCTCTTGTTGATTGGTTACATTCCAAACTTGATGAGTTCCAGTCAACTCCAGAAGAGCAGTAACCGTGACATTCCATATAGGAACACAGATATAGCTACGGTGTCCAGAAGTCCGTAAATCGTTTAATTTGGAAACAGATAACGGATTCTGAGGTTTATCTATAATATTCTGTAGAAGCGTCCTCCCAGCCAACTCTAATAATAATAATAAAATACTACGTTCTCATGGTAGAACTAGATATTTGTACATTTTTCAAATGTTTGAATTCATTTTAAAATGAAATTCTCTGTTGGAAATTACAGGGGCTGCTGATCTAGGAGGAGCACTGGTACACTGGGATCTTGATCATGATGATCTTCTGGATTCTGACAGTTAGAGTATTGTTAGACCTTTTTGTTGGTATCTCTGTTTCAGAGCACTGTTTAGCTCTTTATTTTCTTTCACCTGTTTGTTTGGACTTCTGTTGCTCTCTGTTTGATTTGGGACGCTAGGCGTTTAGGGCCTGTGCCCTGATTGTATCTGAGACATGATGTGATGTGGCTGAACTCTTGTTCTGTTTATGCATGCATACTAATTCTTGTGTTAAGTCTAATAATGTTTTAACAGGTGCCGGACACGGTTGTGAATGATTCACTTTTGACTGAACATTTCACAAACCACCCCCTTTTTCGACGTCGGGTTCACAGCGGACATATGAGGAGATTGTTAGGAATATTGGGTTTATGTCCGCTCGTGTCAGGTCCGACTCGGAACAGGTTTTTTGGGTTCGTGTCGCTCTAGGACTTGGCTCTACGCTTGAGGTACTATATATACCTATTCCAAACTTGATAGGGACATGTAGAATACTTTGAGCGGAGCCAATTCAACAGTTATCGGCCAGTTCATGGAGATGGTCGATCAGAACAACGACATCGTCGGTTCCACCACTGGATCCAACTATTATGTTCGGATTCTCAGCACCATTAACCGCGAGCTTTTTAAGCCGTCGGCGTTCGTTGCTCTCCACCAACATTCTAACGCCCTTGTTGACGTGCTTCCCCCCGAGGCCGATTCCAGCATTTCTCTTCTCAGTCAGTTGGAAAAGCCTGACGTCAACTACAACGTGTGTGAATCATATTTCTCTTTCGTTTGCTCATTATTTTTTTCCTTGAATTATGTGTTTTTTGTGCAGTTCCCTTGGAATTTAGGTTTGGGTTTGGATTAAGATTTTGCTATCCTTGATTAGCTTCTTTCATATACTTCTTTCACGGATTGCTTTAACTGAAACGGTCCAGTCCTAATAGCCTTAGTTAGAGTACGAACAGTAGATCTGATTGCATATTACCTTTTAATTTTGTTATAATCTAGCTTTGAAACTTAGGATGTCCTTTTGATTTGTTCTAAAGGCATAACTTATATTGCAGGCGGTGATGCTAGAGGTCTTAGGGTCTCTGATTTGCTAATGCGTATGATTTCTGCTTGTTAGGAAATTTTGAGAACATTTGCATTGACTAATAATGCAGGAAATATATGACCCAAAAGCAATATTAGTGACAAGTATTTTATTTTAAACAAAAGGGACCCAGAAGCAATATTAGTGATAGTAGTTATGAAATTCCTACTAATTGCAACAAAAGGGACTAGTATTTTATTTGAAAATAGACATTTATTCTAACTTATGATCCACTTTGGGGTTGAGTTATGGATGATTAAGTATATCAGTAAATATTATGTACTGTTTAACTATATCAATATACTTGCATATATGAGCTCTGCACTGTTTAACTATATCAATATACTTAATGATTCATTCCTATAGTGTTGTATAGGATATTATGTACTGTTTAATTTTTTTTGTTTTTTTAAATGGTTTGCGAATAACAATTTTATCTGCGAATAGTAATTCTGAGTCCCTTTGGATCTGTGGTTAGTAAAAATCTGCGGATAATCAAAATAGGTCTGCGGATAACAATCGCCTAAAATAAATTATTTGGTCTTTCTCCACTATTTTTTTGTTTGTGTGTATAAAATAAATTATTTTATTGTGTGTGACCTCGCGTTTTGTGGGTTTTAGATATGTTTTAGATGTGTACAGAATTATTTTTTTATATATATACATAATAGTCTCGAAATGTCCTCCCCTCCGTCTGAAATAATACTGAGCATCCTTACATAGCAATCACATCTCGCGGTGCCGGAGCAACCGTATGCGCACCAACTTGTTGTCTCAAATACGGGTTGCTCACTCACGGTCGGTCTCGACCCGCTCGTTAAATATGAGTTGTACACAATCTCCGTTCATTGCAAGCTTACATGAAATCAGAAAGATGTAATCAGCAAATCCCAACCAACTTCAGCAAACCCGAAGGAGTTTCTCATTTACTACAGTCCGGTGCTGAGTCATTCCGACGCCTCGTTATTCCTCCTAACTAATTCCGCCACATGTCATTATTAATTATGTTGTTAGCACTAAGTATTTAAACAGTACAACCTCCCAATAATTGTTGAATCCCGAAAAATCATAACAGTAAAATCTTTAATAAAATCATTTCTCTTCTTCTCTACTCTTCTGTTTTTACCTCTTTTATTCTAATAGTGGTATCAGAGCCTGGGTGACGAATCATTTTGATTTAGGCTCTATTTGTTTGAGCGTTTCGCAACTCCGTTTTGGGCAAACGCCGCTGGAAGGAGGGTAAACAAATGAACCTCCGGCGGCATTTGCTCCGTTTCCACCCACCCGCCTTGAGAAACGCCCCAAAAAGTCCTGTTTAGAGCAGCCACCTCCCTCCTCCGGTTCGTACTCTCCGTTTCCACCCGTCGGATCGCCCCGCCACCGCTAAAACAAATGAAGCCTTAATTTTATCCATGGGTTCATCATCTACCACAACACCAAACACTGCATCTCCCACCTCCACATCCCTTTTCTTTGGAGAACTATATGAGTTTTGGAGCGATAAAATGTCGACCCTGTTTATGTCCCTGGATCTCTGGGATGTTGTCCATGTCAGGATTCCCACCGCTGGACAGTCTGCTGATGGCAGACCGCGTGCAATCACAAAGGCAGAACGCATGGTGGATTCCCGAACCTTGCATATCATTCAACAATCTGTCTCAAACAGTATTTATCCACACAATGGGATCCAAATCTGCAAAAAACGTTTGGGACAGACTTCCGAACAAATACAAAGGCTTGCAAAAGGTAATTAAAATGAAACTTCACAATCTGCATCGCTAGCTCATTGGATGTGCTTTTGATGAAAGAAGAAGAAAAAGTCCAAGATTTCCTTGATAAAATAACAAGCCTTGTCAATCAAATACGAAATCTGGGAGGAAAGCTCGAAGACCAGCAGGTAGTTGAAAAAAATTTTGTTCTCTACCAAAGGCTTTTAATCATGTTGTTCACGCAATTCTTGAAGCTAGAGACTTAAAAACTCTATCTATCTCCGAGCTCATGGGATCACTTCAATCTCACGTGGAGCTTCTCATTTGAGGTCAAACCCCATTTGATCAGGCTCTCCACATAAAAATGCGTCTTCATAAGAACAAATTTAACACTCAAAGGAGGCCAGACAGAGAAAAATATCAGAAACCATTCTTTGGATAGCACAAAAACAAAGGAAAATTTGAAAAGAATCCCGATCAAACTCCGCAAACTTGTTGGGGATGACCCCCATTTTATAATGAACAAGGTGTGAACATAGCCACCCCCCCCCATGATCTCCACCCAAAAGGAGTGGGATCATGGGATTGATGACACACACGATCACCACACCCGATCCTCCTGCACGCCGATCCCATTACACGCACCAAGGGAAGCGCCACCGGCCCCTCCTCGCCGGTCGCGGAAGTGTCCCGGCCGCCGCCTTGCGGCCAAGGGGTGGCCGCCGGCTACCCCCTTTCTCGGCCACCGCCTAGCGGGCAAGGGGCGGCCAAACCGGCCGCCCCTCCTTGGTCGCCTCCTTGCGGCCAAGGGGCGGCCGCCGGCCGCCCCCTTCCTTGGCCGCCGCCTTGCGGCCAAGGGTCGGTCGTCGGTCGCCCCCTTCCTTGGCCTCCGCCTTGCGGCCAAGGGGCGGCCGCCGGCCGCCCCTTCCTTTGTCGCCGCCTTGCGGTCAAGGGGCGGCCGCCGGCCGCCCCATTCCTTGGTCGTCGCCATGCGGCCGCCGACCGCCCCCTTCCTTGGCCCCTGCCTTGCGTCAAAGGGACGGCCGCCGACCGCCCCCTTCCTTGGCCCCCGCCTTGCGGCCAAGGGACGGCCGTCGACCGCCCCCTTCCTTGGCCACTGTCTTACGGCCAAGGGGCGGTCGCCGACCGCCCCCTTCCTTGGCCCCCGCCTTGCGGCCAAGGGACAGACGTCGATCGCCCCCTTCCTTGGTCGTCGTCTTACGGCCAAGGGGCGGCCGCCGGCCGCCCCCTTCCTTGGTCATCGTCCCGCGGCCAACGGGAGGACAAGCCCGCCGCCCCTCCTCGCCCGCTGCCTCGCGGCCGAAGGGTGGCCAAGGCGGCCGCCCCTCCTCGGTCGCTGCCTTCCGGACGAGAGGCTGCCAAGGCGGCCGCCGCCTCCCTTACAAGGGGCGGCCAAGGCGGCCGCCCCTCCTCGGTCGCCACCTCCCGGATGAGGGGCGGCCAGGGCGGTCGCCTCTCCCCGGCCGTCGCCTTGCGGTCGAGGGGCGACCAAGCTGGCCGCCCCTCCTCGACCGCCGCCTCGCGGCCGAGGGGAGGCCAAGCCGGCCGCCCCTCCTCGGACGCTGGCGTCCTCCTCCACTAACGGTGAGGGGGGAGGCACATTCGTCGGCCACCCATGGTGAATCGTCCCCACCGTTCGAACGTCCCGAGTCGTCGCAGGCCGTTCGATTTGCAGGTAACCACCCACTAACCACCGGGTTAGTGGGGGGGGGGGGGGATTTCATAATTCATTTAAATGGTCTCCCGATAGTAAAATATGCGCATTTAAAACCATAGTAAAAATATTTATGAAGGTGCTTACGGTGTGCGGATAGCCGCGTAACCACCGTAACCACCTCTTGGAGCCTATAAAAGGAGCCCCAGACCTCCTCATTTCCTAACTTTTTTCCTCTGAATCTTCTTCTTCCTCCGGTGGAAGCTCTACCAAATTCCTCCTACGAGCAGCATCTGAGCCGCACATGTGCCACACCCGAGCCAAAAGCGGGTCAAGTCAAAGCTATCCGATGAAGCCAAACCGCACGAGTTCCAAGCGGCCTTCGCAAGTCCAAGTGCTCCGCTCCGCGACCATACCTTGCAACATGCTAACTGAAGACCACCAGCGCAAGGCGCAATTTGTAACAACTCCTTGCGTGACGGCCCATCGTCCGCCGTGTGCCAAGTGTTCTCTCAGCCTCAAAGTTGTAACGAGAGGTGGTCTGTCACTCTCAACTTCACCAACAAGCTATAACAACCAGAGAATAGTGGACTTTGACAGGCACAGATCCGGTCACGTGGTTTTTTTCCCAGTTGAGGGATTTTTCCACGTTAAAACTACTTGTGTACAATCGATTTACTCATTTGGCTATGTGCGCACTCGACCGTTCCGAGAGCTAAGGCGGTCCAAGTTTTATCGGCCCGACCGGGACGTCAAGTTAGACTACAACTGTTTGGCGCCGTCTGTGGGAAACGAGCTCCCAATATCCTTAGAGGACTGTACCCTCGACATAGCGGTACTCAATACAAAACTTTCAACCCGACAATTCCCAAAGAACAGCTTCAATGGCAAATAGAAGCACCCGGACTACTGAAGCATCTATTCCGGGAGGGTGCACTGAGCCTGTGAAAGTCTTTATTTTCAACTGGGGTGGCGAGTGTCTGATGAGACTGGCACTCGCTATCACTCCGGGGCTGAGGGCAAGTGCTGGCATGGATGCCCCACTCGCTGAAACCCTTACCTAAATCCTGGGGTGAATGTGCCCCTGTGCGCTCCACTCGCCCCCTGCGACTGATGGACTAACCTCACGCGAGCTGCGATGCTCCTTCCCCACTCCCCTGTCCGACTTGTCGCAGCCCTAAAACCATTCTCCTTGTCTTGGTTTGCCTCCGAAGTGATCCATTCAGTGAACACGAGGTTGTACACAATCCCCGCTCTTTGGAGATTGTTCCAATCTCGAAAAGAAATGTTCAACCTCGGGTGGTTCAACGAGTCGAGGCCAATCCTGAGGGAATCTAATGGTGGGATCCACAAGGCGCTATATATACATGCTAACCTAGGGTATTAGGGCATACCATTACCCTCCCCTCTCCTTTTATTGATCATATCATGTTTGTAACACCTTCAGTATAATGACCATATAATATGGGTCCGGCTGGGGCCCCACAACATATAGACGTCACAACTCCTGCATTATAAAGTGATATAAAAGTACTACTCATCTCAAAATTCAGAAAGTAAGACAGTGGTAACCCAACATCAAAACTAGAAGTTATCCACGACTACATAGGACTCCGAAATGGCCTTAAGGCCTTATAACATTCAAGCGTCCAAAACAACGTCAACACCAAACATCAATGTGTCATATCACTCCGAGGCTATCTCGGCATGCAAGCCGGATTACAGTGAATGAAACATAACATTCAAACATATAGGAAATAAAAGAAGGGGGTACACTTCATGAGGCTTTAGGCCTTTTTGGCCTGCGAGCTTATTCCAACATGTGATCATTGCCCCGTAAGAATTTGTTGTAACATGCGTCAGCAAAAGCTGACCTCAACTGTATAACCAACACATCTCCTCTCGATCATCCCTAGCGGACCCCGAGACACTCCATCACCCTGCATGTTAGCACTTCGTATGCATATGTAAATAAACATGAATAAACATAAAAAACAACATGTTTTGGTGTCTCACACATCAAACACGTTTCTATGTTGAGCATTTAAATAAAAGAGGTCTACAATGCAACATATATGCAAACCTAATTTCCACCCAAGACACCTTATAACACGTATGATTCTAACACATCATCACACATCATCACATTTCATCATCCACATGGGTACTTCCAATTTCCCCCCATCGGCTTTCAAGCCGCAAAATAGAACTCCTGCGTAGGCCCCACGCGCTCATGGGTCTCAACACCCAGGCTTGCCTGCAAGCTCTGACTCTCACGTCAGTTCCGTCACAACATCCACATTAATTTTTGAAGTTAGTTTCTATTTAAATAAAAAAACAAAATTTTGTTAATTTTAATGTTTTAAAATTAAAATTTCGATTCCAGCCGTTGAAATCTGACATACAGCCGAACATCAGAATTATCAATTTCAATCCTGATGACAGAATTCCTGCAGTTAGCCGAACAACAGAATTGGAATTGACTTGAATTCCAATTCCTGCGGGAATCAGAATTGAAGTCAATTACAATTCCTGCATCTCAATTCCTGCGAAACGAACGGAGCCTAAGAATGTTTGCTTTTGTTTCTCAGATTTTTATTTTTGATTTAAAAACTTACAGTTTGTTTCTACTTGTAATATAATGCTGCAACTCTATTCAAGCATAAAAAACTCTATGAATTTGTATTTAGTTTATTAAAATTGTGGTTTGAATGTTGTGATTTTTTGTCCATCGAAACTTGCACCTATCTCCAAATTTTTGTAAGTTGTGTTTGGTTTTATTATATTTTTAGTGATGTGCAGAATGTCTACAGAGGGACACAAAGAAAAGGTTGTGAAAATCAGCACTCGATTTGAAGAAGAGAAATTCAGTGAGAACTATGCTAAGTAATCAAATATCTTTTTAATTTAACATACCATAACCATCTGAAATATTCTTAGTTGAGTTGTTAAATCGTATCAATTTTTCTTCTTTTTCATTTGCATTATGCAATTGTACATGATAAATGAAAAATATCTCTTGCAAGTGTTCTGATCCTTTCTGGAGACACGATTTATAATTAAACAGAAGTAATTTGTGCAATTTTTGCAAATATCAATCCCCAAATTTTGTAGATGAATTCCGTGCTGGAGTAAAGGATAGTGAATCAATATATTAAAAAATTACATGGAGGCAGTTTAGCTTATGTTGATCATCATGTTTGTATAGTGTTCATTTTCTATCATTTATTATAATATTATATTGTATCTTATTATTATAATAACTCATCTTACTATTATCTGAATTTTGCATGAACATATTCATACGTCGATCTCTCACGATTCAAACAACGGACGTAAGACATCTAACTCATCCTTTCTTCTAGCTTTCTTCATTGGATTATTTAAACATACCATAACCTCTGTTGTCTTCCTCTTCTTCAAGTACATCTCGGTCGGAAGTCGGGTTACTTAAGATTTTTGCTGCAATCCTCTTCTTCGGGTAGTTCTCATCCGACAGTTGGGGATTCCTCAACCTGCAACTTCTCCTTCAGGTAGTAAAGACATTATCACCTCCGCTTTTTAGTGTTAGCTTTAGTTGTTTCGTGAGAACCTTTGGGTCAATTGGAAGGTGAAATTATGTTTTTTACCATCTTCAAGTTAGTCATCGTATAAACATATGAGAGTTTATCTCAGTTCCTAGTTTAGAGTGCTATGTGTTTGAACCTTTGCCCCCCATTAACCCCCCTCGACCTACTGTCCTTGACCTATTCAGAGGCTCCCAGTTCGCTGAAAATCAAAGGCAGAACTGGGTGTCCAGTTCGCCCAGTTCGCTGAAAAATCTGCGAAGCAAAAATCTGCGAACCGGGCGCCCGTCTCGCTGAAAATCTGCGAACCGGGTGCCCGGCTCGCTGAAAATCTGCGAACTGGGCGCCCGGCTCGCTGAAAATCTGCGAACCGGGCGCCCGGCTCGCTGAAAATATGCGACCCGGGCTCCCGGCTCGTTGAAAATCTGCGACCCGGGCGCCCGGTTTCCAGAAAAGCTGCGAACCGGGCGCCCGTTTCCCTGAAAATTTGCGAACCTGGTGCCCGTTTCCCTGAAATTATGTCGCCTGCCTGCCTTAGAAAGTGTATACGTGCATTGATGTTTCTTTTGTCAAGCATACTTCATTTTGCATTTTTACTAGGTGATAATTTATCACTTTAATTAGAAAAACTCCCGTAAATGTATAAGGACGAATGGTTCCTTATTAGGGCGGTTTGGAATTGTTAAGCACAACCTTGTCTCCCCTGTTAATATCACTCTGTAGCATAAGAAATAATATTGCATGTTTTTATCAGTTCTGTTTGAGAACTATTTATATCTTATTTATTTTTTATTAGCTTGGGAGTTGTTTATACTCAAATTTCTTGCATCTTGTAGTACAGACAAGACATCAATGGTTAATAAGATTATCGACCATGTGAAATTCCTTCAACTACAATTCAAGGTATGATTCAGGAATATCTATTATTCTAATCTTAATTATTTACTTATATGTTCATGAATGCTGATGTCCTTAATTTCTTGGATTATTGAAATTCCAAGTCTTATGCATGTGTTATGCCATCTCACTAGAGCTCAATCATGTGTAGTGATGAATAGGGCTCCAATATTTTCAATTGCCAAGGAAGATCATGTGTCCTATAAAAATTTGTATTAAGTTTAATAAGAGATGATAGTTCTTTTATTTTGTATTGAGGGGTTTGGGCTATCTTTCACCCTCCTTTATCTTAATTAATAAAATAATGTATGTTGGCAAAAAATTCCCTGTGATGAGTATTTTATTTATTTTTTTGTTTGAATGCTTAATATTTAATTATAATTAATAGTAAATAAAATAAGACTATAATATTTAGTGAGAAATTGAATACAATTTTGTGAAAAAAATATATTTTTTTGAGACCAAATTCACAAGGTTGTCAAAAAAATCATGTTACTAAATATCTTTAGTGACCAAAAAAAGTTAGTCACTAAATATAAATATTTTGTGACCAATTTAATTTGGTTGGTAAAACCATTCAGTGGCCCAATAAATTTGGTCACACAAAACATTCAGTGATCGAATTAAATTGGTCACAGAGCGATTTTAAGTTATCAAAATTGATTTGGTCACTAACTGATCTTAGTGATCAAATTACTGGAATGGTTTTAGTGACTTAATTAATGTGGTCACACAATGTGCACATTTAGTGACAAATTTTTTTTTGGTCACTAAAGGCATTTAGTGACAAGGCTTTTGTGATGAAATAAATTTGTTCACTAATTGTCAATAGTGACCGAAATATAACATTTAGTGACAAAAAATTCGTCTCTAAAAAACACTTTCCTTGTAGTGCATTTTCCTCCTCCGGCGAGCATTCACCGCCTGTCCGTCCATGGAGGGCTTCACTCGCCGTCTGATCACTCCATAACGATTACCGTCGTCCACTTCTTAAGAAACCACCCACTAACCATCACGATTAGTGGCGGAACAATACGTGATTTTTACCCTGTTATGGGGTTTTTCCATGGCAAAACATCATCTGTACAACTTCTCTCTAATTGACTGTGTGTGCGCTCGACCGCTCCTTTAGCTAAGACGGTCTCAGTTACTCCAGTACGACCGGTGCGTCAAATTTGGCCGCAACAAGACTTTAGTGAGATAATAAAAAATTGAAGGTCGACTGTCCCTCTTCCATTTTTTCCCAAAATTGATACTGGTGTTGATCTGGCACCGAAGAGAGAGAAAATATAAATATTAGGAGGGTTTGCAGATTTTTTTGCATATTAAATTCATACCTGGGTTTGTATATTTAATATTATTAATGAGTATTACTTTGGGATTCAGATCCTCTACATTTTAGTGATTTAACTTGGGCGCTTATATTCGCACTGCTTATATGGCTATCCGCGCTGAAATTTTCGTTTTTTGGGGTCTTTTCTAATTCCTATTCGCACGCAGTCATGTCATCTCTTATTCGCATTTTAGGTTTTCGCTCTTACACCTTCCCCTTCCATATCTCTGGCTATCTTCTTCCAGGACGGTCAGCGACAAACATCCTCCAGTTCTCGAGCGTCGGGTCAGAGTTGAAGGAAAAACCTCCCGCCGCAACGATTGTTGGTAATGAGGGGCGGAGATCGCGAGCTAAATCCAAAAGCCTCTTGATCCCTGAACGAAGCACCTCTTCTCCTGTGAATGGCAAGAGACGATCTCCTCCACGCTAATCCGAGAGCCTCTTCTTCTCCTCCTTCATTCAGCCTCTTGATCCCTGAACGAAGCACTTCTCCACCCGTTGTTCTGCTATAGGACATTGTTAATCATTTATTGGTGCTAGATGGGGGCAATTAGAAGTGCTATTGCTTACCATTCCCGATCTTGTTTTCATTTTTGCAATTAAGATCCAGTCGTTTGCCCTCCGTTCAGTCCAAGTTCAAATCCATAATCCTAGCCATCTCTACTGTAGATTGAAAGCTAAAAGAACAGTGTAAGAGTCAGAGCTCAAGAACATCATGAATTTGCATAGAGGATGAAGAAACAGATCAATTATTATTATTTTTATATATAACTATTTGCGAATAGCCGTTTCCTGCGAGAATGCTGCTAATATAATTTTAGTTTTGTTTTGATAATGAAAATATATTTAATAATTTTTTTCAAGTTAAATAATGCGGTACAAATAACGTTTTGCTTGCGGATAGCCACTGACTCAAAACAGTGCTTGCGGATAGCGTTGAGTGCGGATAGCCAAAAGTGCGGTGCGGATATCAGCGCCCTTTAACTTTGAATACTCTGTGCATCCCTACTGTCACTCCCTTTTCACTTTGGCTACTTGGAGGAGCATATTAAATTTGACTTGTCTGTTTTTTTCCAGCAATCCCAAAAGATACGCTACCTCTTTTATTATCATGTATAACTCCATCGACATTAATTGTACTACCACCAACTCCCTCCCTCCCTCCCTCCCTCTCTCCCAAAAAAAAACTTTGATATATAAATAGACCTAAGGAAATAATTAGTAAGGGATGACCTAAGACTCACGATTGCGGACCCAAAATTTTCGTTCCACCGGGATACCAAGTGGAATATTTAAAATTTTAACGGCGGCGACTAGTTTTAGAGTCAATTTTCAAGGCAATTTTAGTAGATTTTTGCAAATTTGGCACTAATTTGGTGCCCTAGAAATCATCATCCCCAGGTGAACTCTTCTTGCTCCTCCAAGTGCTGGGTAGTTGAATTCATGCATTAAGACTATTTGCTCTAGTGGATTAGACTTTAGAGAATAGACCGAGAAGTCAAGAAGCAAGGTGAAATAAATAAAGATAAATGAAGAAAGGATACACCAGATTTTCTGCATGTATAATCATTCTTTGGCTTCACAACTTATTCTTCTTTAAACAAATTTTTTAAGGGTTAATTTATGGGGCTTTTCTTGAGAACTTCCAATGTCATATTCGCAAAGATTATAAGTTATTATTTTTTGTAGAAGTAACATCTATTAAATGAAGCCATGAAGCACTCTGCGGAAATCAGTAATCATAAAAATAAAATAAATAATAAGCGGAATAAAATCAGTTTTTTAGTGCTCCTATTATTAGAATTTTGTTTTCATGAAGGGAGGGTTAGCCTTGAAAATGTTAGAAGTGATATACCCTCCATAATGATAATGGCCGGCGGTGTTGGCCTGCGTTGGTGGCCGGAGGCTGCCAAAGTGCAAACATCTTGGTGGAAGAAGAGAAGTACCAACGACAATAGAGGAGGAATTCAACCCCGTTTGGAGATGATGATGGGCTAGAAAGCTTGTGCTTTTGACTCGGTCAAATGGTAAAGCGTCAAATAAAAGTATAAACTAAGGTAATAACTATATGCAGTCTCACTTTGGCTATGTGCAGGTCGCGTATTTGAAAATGATTATATACATGCCAAATTTTGAACGGATTCACAGGTTATATGAGTTTTTAATTTGGCCTGCATTTATTTATGGACTGCATACATCCAAAACTAACTTGCATATAACATGACCCTAAATTAAAGCTTTGTAGTGTTTCTAGAAGAAGGGCGCGTGGCTGCCATGCAATGGCAGAAATAATATATACATATATATTGTATATTTGTATATGGCGGTGGAATTAATGGTGTGAACTCTGAAGGAGCGCAATTTAATGGTCTGAACTCTGAGGAGTCTCTCTCTTGATGACGTGTCATTTTCTTATTTGCAGGCTAGATCTATAAATATGATTCAGATCCTCTTCATTTCAAATGAAATGGTGGGGATCCATTTCAATTATTAGTGGACAATATTAGTCCAAAAAGAATCTTGTGGACAAAAATTTTTTGAATAAAAAAATATAAAAGAATGAGAAAAGCAGAACCGTCGGATCAAAAAGCAGGAGATCGGGTGGTCTTCCTTTGCGATCCGGCGCGCTCCTGTACGCGGGTCTGCACTTTTTTTGCACGTGGTTTTGGCTGCATGTGCTTGGACGCGCGACCCCAAGCCTTCATTCTTTAGGCAAACCTGACCCTTCCACCTTTGTGTTGTGCAGGTCCCGAAGCGCTCTTCCGGTCCGATATGCCTGCACTCCTCTTTAACCGAAGACGGTGTTGAAATTTGGAGGAAGAAATATGGGCTTCCTGCTGATTTGGTGGTGAGGATCCCGCGTTCCGAGGAACCCGTCCACAATCGTCCTTGTGGCTGGCTGACGATTTGCGAAGTTTCCCCGAGGTCTGGCTTCCGCTTCCTACCGTGTGAGGAGGTGATCGAGATCTTGAAGTTTTGTGGGGTACCAATCTCCCAGTTTGTCCCGGTTGGAATTGCCTGAATTATGGGCTTAGTTGCCCTCTTTCGCGAGCATGGAGAACGGCTTTTCCTGGACCAATTTCGAGATTGGTGTGATGTTCGCTCCGACGATGGCGAGCGGGTGGAGGTTCGTAGCAATAAAAGTTGGTTGGAGTTTGAGACTCAAAAAGACCGTCGACATGGGAACACTCTGTTTGGGTATATTAGGAATTCATGGGGGCCTTCCCGAGGCGTGGGACACACTGCCTGACCGTTGTCGCCGCGTGAAGGGGAAGGAACGAGAATTTTCTCCTGTGCTTGGGTTTTCAGAGACCCGTGAATCAGCCAACTGTCTCTTTAATATCTTCGTCTACGTGAAGGAGAAGCGCCTGCTGCGGTGTGGTATCTCTTCGGATGCAGTCCAGATTGTTGGGACTTCTCAGGGAGCGGGCCGAAAAAGGAAAGCTGTGGCGGCCCCTTTTTGGCGACCTTGATACGGCGGTGGTGGTGGCTCCTTCTGATGCCTGTCCTGAGTCGACCCCTTAGGTGCAGATTCTTGCGTCCCCAATTCCTCAAGCGCCTTCGAAGGAAGCAGCCCCGCGGATGTCCTCTTCCTTGAGGGCAATGAGCGATGCGATGAGTGATTTGACTCATTGTGAAGAATCTTTTCCTCATTTTCTTTTTCGTTATTTGGTGCTAACCTTGGCCTTTTTTCTTGTGCAGACAGAGACCCAGGCCCAGATTGCGGTAACCTGGAATGACCATTATGTGAGTTTGAAAGATGGGTATCTTGCTTTCAGGAGAAGCTCTGGTTGACGTCGAGCTCGCTTGCCTCCTTGAAGGAGGAACATGATCGGGAGATTGCGCGGTTACGCCGGACCGGGTCGGCACTAAAATCCGAGCTAGAGGATGCACGTGCAACCTTAGATGTGGAGAAAACCCTGGTGGAGAGGACCACCCAGATGTTGAAACACTTGAAGGAGGAGACTTCGAGCTTGGAAACCCAGTTGCAGGCGACATGGGAGGAAGCCACCGGACTTGAGACTCAGTTACGGGCGACAAATTCCAAAGTGGAGATGATGTCTTTGATAGCCATGTGTCGGAGTTGAAAGTTGTGGGACTTGCAGAATACTTGGAATCATTGTACTACATGCGAGACCATAGTTTGATTGTAGAGGAGGTTCGTGACGAGATCTGGTCCAAGGAGGTGGAGCCCTAGATGGCCGTTGTTCGTGAGCTAGTGCTCCGACGTGGTGTCTCGAAGGCCCTTCGCCTGGTTAGCAAAAGCTTGGGATGTGTCACATCCGGCCTCGGCTTTGCAGATGTTTCAGAAGACGAGCGTTCCGGCTCAGATGATGATTAGTAGCCTCATTCACATTTAGTTGTCTCGTTAGTCGTATTGTATTTTGCTTTTTGTTCGGTATTTGTTATTGTTGTCCTTAGGCTCTGATCGCCTTTTTGTATCATTCCAGCTACTTTGTATGACATTATTTTTTATGTCATCTTAGCTGGTTTGTTTGCACGACACTGGTCTGTGGCTTTGTGTGCGCGGCTCTAATCCACGGTTTTATTTGCGCAGCTCAGGTCCGTGGCTTTATTTACACGACTCAGGTCCGCCGCTTAATTTGCACGAGTCAGGTTAGCGGCATTGTCACGAAAGGGGGCAGGCCCTTGCGAAGTTGCACGAGTTAGGCTCGCAGCTTAGGTTGCACGGCTCAGGTCCGTGGCTTTGGTCGTGAAGGGGGCAGGCCCTTGCGAGGTTGCACGAGTCAGGCTCGCAGCTTAGTTTGCACGAGTGCTGCTCGCGGCTTCTGCGTGAGGGGAGCAGGCTCCCATGTGGTTGCATGAGTCAGGCTCACGGCTTAGTTTGCACGAGCGCTGCTCGCAGCTTTTTCGTAAGGGGGGCAGGCCCCCACGGGGTTGCGCGAGTCAGGATCGTGACTTAGTTTGCACGAGGGCTGCTCGCGGCTTCTTCGTGAGGGGGGCAGGCCCCCATGGGGTTGCGCGAGTCAGGCTCGCGGCTTAGTTTGCGCGAGGGATGCTCGCGGCTTGTTCGTAAGGGGGTCAGGCCCCCACGGGGTTGCGCGAGTCAGGCTCGCAGCTTGGTTTGCGCGAGGGCTGCTCGCGGCTTCTTCATAAGGGGGGCAGGCCCCCACGGGGTTGCGCGAGTCAAGCTCGCAGCTTAGTTTGAGCGAGGGCTGCTCACGACTTCTTCTTGAGGGGGGCAGGCCCCCACGGGGTTGCACAATTCAGGATCGCGGCTTGGTTTGCGTGAGGGATGCTCACGGCCTCTTCGTGAGGGGGGCAGGCCCCGACGAGGTTGCGCGAGTCAGGCTCGTTGCTAAGTTTGCACGAGGGCTGCTCGCAGCTTCTTCGTGAGGGGGCAGGCCCCGACGGGGTTGCACGAGTCAGGCTCGCGACTTAGTTTGCACGAGGGCTGCTCGCGGATTCTTCGTGGTGGTGGGGGGGGGGGGGGGGGGACAGGCCCCCACGGGGTTACACGAGTCAGGCTCGCAGCTTAGTTAGCACGAGGGCTGCCAGCGGCTAAGTTTGCACGAGGGCTGCTCGCGGCTTCTTCGTGAGGGGGGGGGGGCAGGCCCCCTCGGGGTTGCGCGAGTCAGGCTCGCGGCTTAGTTTGCACGAGGACTACTTGCGGCTTCTTCGTGAGGGGGAAAGGCCCCCACGGGGTTACACGAGTCAGGCTCGCGGCTTAGTTTGCATGAGGGCTGCTCGCGGCTTCTTCGTGAGGGTGGCAGACCACCACGGGGTTGCACGAGTCAGGCTCGCGGCTTAATTTGCATGAGGGCTCCTCGCGGCTTCTTCGTGAGGGGGACAGTTCCCTTCGGGGTTGCACGAGTCAGACTTGTGGCTTAGTTTGCACGAGGGCTGCTCACGACTTAGTTTGTTGGAGAATGTAAGTACTCAGTCCGACCGTCGGAGAATGTGAGTACTCAATCAGGTTGCAGTCGCGAGGGGGGCAGGCCCTGACGATGACAAGGCATTTGTTTGCAGTAACGACGGAGAATGCAAGTACTCAATCCGACCGCCGGAGAATGTAGGTACTCAATCTGGTTGCACAGCCTAGCCTGGATGAACTACTTCTTAGTTAGGTATCAATAAAGAAAATAACAAAAAGATAGTTCTCGCAAACTCGAGCTTGCGGTTTTTATAATAGCAGATAAATAAATGAGCGGAAAAAGAAAAACGGCTCAAGGATGGAAGTGGCGGGAATGAGATTGGAAAACATTCAGGAGCGATTGTTGGAGTATTGCGGTGTAGTCAGAGTCAGCTCTGATAACAACGAACTGTATGTAATAGGATGCTTGTCGGGGTGCTTCTTCAAGAGTGACTGGGAGAGTAATGGTGTCCATGACTTGTACCGGGGCGTTCCCCGAAACACGTGTGTTGGCTGATGCTAGCTCGAGATTGTCAGTGGTTAGTTTGAGTTGAAGCAACGTTGATAAAAACACCACATTAACAGTAATCTCTCCGTCCACTAGAACTCGGTTCAAATCGGTGGATGGCTCGCCAATCCTGACGGTTGTACATCTCATGCATTGACTAGGAGGCGGTCTATTTCTTGGTAGGAATTGATCAACCGCCCCCAGACCGGTCAGTCGCTGGATTTCTTTCTTCAGTTGATTGCATCCGTTGGTATTGTGGCCTTGACCCTGATGATACTCGCAGTACTTTGACAAATCTCCCCGGCCGGGGGTGAGCGGTCTGGGCCTACACAAGGTCGGATGGTTACGAATTGCTTCAAATATCTTGCCTTGAGGGGCATTCAGCGCCGCAAATTGACGCAACTTTCACCCTTTGCAGGTACTTGTGTGTTGATCGTAGTTTCACTTGTGCTCGGGGTACACAATATTCTCTAGTTTTCTTTTCTGGACTCTACCCGGACTTGGACTTTCCAGTGAGGGCTTTCTGACCATCATGAACCTTTTGATAAAGAGAGCTGCGAGTTCAATGTAGCTGCTTATCCTCTCTTCTTGTAGAAAATGAAACCATACTCGATCCTTCCCTTTTAGTGTTGTCGAAAATGTCTGGACCATGTGTTGATCTGAAGCATTGCGAGCGTGCATGATAGTTTCGAAGCATCTTACGTGTGTTAGTGGGTTGTCGGTTCCGCTGAAACTGTGGATTTCAGAGTCACCCTCCGGATCTGGCCCTGCCCAAGGGTTAAGTGAGTTATAGTTGGGTAGATGTTCACCTAGTCCCAGCTTCGTGGCCGAGACATCGAGACTCCTCTCGTTTCCAAAGTTCTCTTCATAATGAGCATTGGCGAGGTGACGATCATGCATCTCTTGGAGTGGTGTTGCGGGCGTGGCAGAGCTACTTGTACTTGAGAATTCCTTCTTTTATTTCGTACTCCTTGTGCAGGCAATGTCTGGTTGAGACGGAGAGTTCACCTGATAGCGGTAAATCAACTTGCTTGAACGGCTGTGGGACTCTTGTCCGGTGGAATGCCAGATCATCCTGAATTGCGTACATTATGCTAGTGCGGGTGGTATTCGGAGGGGAGTATTCTTGAAGTGAATATTGGCCCCCCATTCCTCAGAGAGTCACGTCGACGATTGTTGCTGCTCCGCCCAGCCTGACTTCGTTCTTCTCGTCCTATGCAAGTTTGTTCTTCTCCTTGTGGAGCTCCTTGCATCGGGCCATGATTTGGTAGAGTCAGGGGAATGACTGCTGCTGGTAGCAGAGGAGGAGCGGGGGGGGGGGGGGGGTGCTGTTAAATTTCTGAGCAGAGTGAGCATTTCGGTCTGTTGCTCCTCCATCTGGCAAACATGCCTCTCGAGGGTGTTAATAGATGCGAATGCAACTTCTGCCTCCAATGGTAGTCTCACAAGTGAGCGGGTGGGTGCCGTTTCAGGGCGTCCACAGGGGGACAGACCCTTCAGCAGCGCGGGCGCTTCTTTTCACCATTGAAGCAGAACTTGGAAGTGGGAAGACTGATGATCTTGTTTTTTTGAAGGATGTTGGGAATCGTGTTCCCACAGACTGTGCCAAACTGTTGCGGGCTAACTCGATGCTCTGATCGGATCGGATTCAATTGGATCGTCTTAGCTTGCGGAGCGGTCGAGTGCGTACACAGTCAGAGAAAATGAAAGGTTGACTCAAGATGTGATAACGTGGAAAAACCCCTCAATTGGGTAAAAAACCACGTGATCGGGTATGTGCCGTTCAAAGTCCACTAGTTGCTCGTGATTACAATGTGTTTGGAGAATTGGGGGCGACAGGCCGCTCCCCGTTACAGCTTGGGGGGGTGAGAGAGAGACTTCAACTCCCAGCGGGCAAAAGGCTGCTCCGCGGGAGCGACTTGGACACTGGAATCCGAGGTGTGACTCTGGTGATCTGAAGTTTGGAGAGCGGCCTCGGCGCGCATCTGCTTGCAGGGGTTGTCTTCCTCCTTCTGCTCGCTCCGGGACTTAGGCGTTTTCCTGCTGGTGGTGCGCTGGTGGCTCGAAGTGACTGGAGGATGATTCGAGGGAGGAGTCTGGCAGAGCTCTCACCTGAGAAAGAAGATGACCGAAAGGCAAAAAGTAAATTATGAGAAGACCCTGAGGCTCCTTTTATAGCCTGCTGGTGAGGATCATGGCGGGCCCCACCACTAGTGTAGTGGGTTAGTGGGTGGTTACCCACCGAATCTGACGGTGAGGAGATCCCACCACGATCGGACGGCGGGCAAGTCGCCGACGGCGGCGGGTCGATCGTGCGTCGGCGGCGGCCTGGACTGCGGCCAGGTCGGCGGCAGCCAGCCGGCCAGCTGCCTGGGCGGTGGCGGCCTGGCCTGCGGCCGCAGACTGGCCGGCCGAGCCGGCGGCGGACCGCCGAGCCGACGGTAGACCGGCCGTCCATGGACCGACCGGCCGCAGGCGGGCCAATGACGGCCTGGCCGGCGCGGGCTGCGGCCTGTCCGACGACCGCCGCCCGGTCGGCGGCAGCCTCGCCGACAGCGGAGGGCTGACCGTCTCTGCGGCGGCCCGGGCGGCGGTTTCCCCCAAGGGGGTGGTTCTCCTTAGTGGGGAGAGGAAGTGGGCCCCACCACCCATGTTTCCCTCATTATGAGGAGTTCATGGGAGGTGGGTTTGACTAGTCAACCCCATGATCCCCCATTTTGGGAGGAGGTCATGGCGGAATTCTCCCTATAAATGGAGGTGTAACACATCACCCTCCATTTCGTCAAAAATTGACGAAATGGAGGGGATCCTGTAGCCTATAAATAGGCATGAAATTATAGAAGGCAGAAGAATGACGTGGAGATGCAGCAAGCTAAAGTGGAACGGGAAAAAAGATAAGTCTTTAATTGTTGCTACATAATTCGTGCCAACGGGAAAAAGATAGTAGTGCAAGTGCATGTGCTTGTAGTAACGTGGAGTCATGTTGCATTTTAATGTGCTAAAGCTAGCTTGATGTGAACTCTAAGTCATGTAAACTACACAACTAGCTAGTCCCATTTGTTATATTGTTGTTGTGAGTTGTGTAAAACAGTCATAACAAGTATGTGTGTGCAGTCGGTGTGATATCGTAGTCCTAATTAATTAGGAAAGTTTGTGTAATTTGAATCAGTAAAGTTTCGACTAAAAGGACTGGATATTGATGTGTCGCTGAAGAACTCCTAAGAAGAGTTCCCAGAGGCGCAGTCGCTCGCAAGCCTCGCCTCAAAGCCTCTACTTGCGCTATCCATTTCATCCGCCTCTCACTCGCAACAGTCAGCGGAACAGGGGGAAAATGAGAGCCGCCTATGTTAAGTACAAAAAATGTAAAGAACGGGAAATGTGCAGAGGAAAATACTTCATATATTTCATACTATTTTGATTACACTGTTTATCATATATATCTTTATACTATAAACAAACTCCAAAATCAGAATGGTGTAACATTCGTCTCCCCAAAATACCCCCAGCCATGGGTAACATTGGTCTCCCAAAAATACCCTCCTTTTAACCTCTCTTTATTTCAAAATATATGATTTTAGGGTAAATTCATCTCACCGTCCATCCTAAATTGACGCTCTGCCTTTCGCTTTATTTTGAATCCCGCTAATTCCTCCCCCGAAAACCCTACATCCTGCCTCTCATCTTCTCTACAGAGCCCCGCTTTTCATCATCTCCACGACGCTCCTCCATCGACAGTGATGGTAGCGACCTCAACTCTCCTCCACGCCGCTCCTCCTCCATCTAAAGTGCTCCTCCTCCATCGCCACATCATCTCCTCCACAGTGCCTCACGCAATAGCTCTCCTCCTCATGCAGCCCGAAATTTCTCACGGTGAGCAGGACTTTAGATGGAGTTTGCAGTTCATGTGAGAGGCTCTCGAAACATCCGGAGGAAAGTCTAAGTGGAACTATCTCTCCGTTGAACCCAGCTAGGTATATATATTACAAAACCTAGGGTTTATACGCGCAAAGCCCCCGAGCCCGTTATTCGTCCGAATATACACTTATAATCTCCTCCTATATTCGTGACAAATAACAGTGACGTTTCGGGGTGCTGGAGTGTTGACAAAATAATAATCCAAACTAAGCAAAACAATCAGGACAGATCATACTAATAAATCAAAAATAAAGATTTTGTCTAAACGACAAACCAACACACAGATGTTGTCCCAAAACATAGTATGAATAATTATTATAAAACAAAACAAAGACATGAATTAAATGTTTGATGATTCTACTCATCTAGTAGATCATCATCATCCATGTCCAGGTCTACAGCTCCTCCATAATCTCCATCGTAGCCTGCAAGGAATTTTATGAGTCAGACTCTATGAATTCATAAACATATGCAGTAACATTTAAAGTAAACTAGCTCTTACTAAATGAGCTTAGCACTTCTAGCAATGGTGAAGTAACTCTGTCAGCATCTCATCTAGTCTAACTAGGACTAGTCATGTTACCTTACTCATTACTGATCACTATATGCCTCACCAACACATGTGGGCACACATCACGTGCAACATTATCAAATGTGGAATAATGTGTTGTGACCAATAATGTTTAGATTAACATTTACAACGACTTTTAATTCTCAGTTGAATAACTATTGAATCAACTTACAATGGGAGGACATTAGGTTATCAAAAGTGGAATAACCAGCATCCAACCATCTTGGGTTTTCATCAAGAAATTATTTGGAGTTTTCAGTCTGTTACTGTTTAAATGCTTGAATGTTGACAGTTATAGGCTCGTACGTATCAAAACATAAACGTTGGAGGAAAGTTTCATATTTCTATGAACTTTATTCCCATTTCCCCCGATGTTTTGATTGTGAGAGCTCTATTTAATCCTTTAGTAAGGGCGTCTGCAACATTATCTTTCGATCTCACATCAACCAGGGTCATAATCCCTTGACTTGTAAGAGAGGTCAACCAGGCCTGTTTCATCTTAAGTTGCCTTCTTTTGCCATTAAACAAAGTGTTTGTGGCAATCGTTTTAGTAGCCTGATTGTCGCAGTAAACTACAATAGAACTCAGTTTCAGGCTCGACAGTGGAATGTCCATCACCAAATCTCTTATCCACTCTGCTTCTTCACCAGCTGAAGCTAGAGCATAGAGTTCGGATTCCATAGATGAGAGTGCAATGCACGACTGTCTCTTGGACTTCCAGGCTACAGCTGCTCCTCCTAATGTGAAGAGGAATCCACTAGTGGACTTGCTATCGTTTACTTCTGAGCACCATGATGCATCAGAATATCCTTCCAGAACTGGAGGATGACCACTATAACATAAAGCATACTGTAGGGTGTGCTTTAAGTATCTCATCAACCTATCAAGGGCATCCCAATGGTCTTGGCCAGGATTGCTAGTGAACCTACTTAACATGCCCGCCGTAAAGGCTATGTCAGGTCTCGTACAAACCATAGCGTACATGAGGCTACCAAGCAGTTTAGAATATGTGGAAACCACCCGTCACCACACATCTTCCCAAAACCCCGAGGTGATGGTAAGGGGGGACGGGGGTACATGAACACAAAGGATCGCCTACTGCAGGCGATGTGGGACTAACCCCAACCACAGGACCGCAGGGATATTCCGCCACACAAGGGGGGCCCACCGGGGTCAACACCCAGACCTGGAACGCGGTGGGGAAAGCCCAAACATGCGGTCCCACACACACGTGTCATGCTGGCTAATATAATCTCAACACACCCCCGCAGCAGGACAACCTGGCTCTGATACCATGTGAGAACCGAACAAAAACAAGCCGAAATGGTTTTAAAGTGAAACTTTATTATCCGAAAAAGGTATCTATTACAAAGGTATGCCCTCCCTTATATAGAATGGAGGAGAGATGAGAGAATACAAATAAGAGATGTGGGACTAAAAATTTACAGGACTAAGCGGACTATACAAAATAAACCGCACAAGCCGCGCGGTTAGACAGAAGGGCTAACCGCACGGCTACCACAAGAGAAGAAGAGAGATCGCCAGGGAAGACCGCTAGACCGCCCGGTCTCCAAGCCGGCTGAGACAAACCGCCAGACCGCGCGGTCTTCAACCAGCCAAGACAGACCGCCAGACCGCCCGGTCACCAACTTCAACACTCCCCCTCAAGCTGGAGCATATATATCGATCATGCCCAGCTTGTCGCAAACATGAAGAAACGAGGCGGAAACTGGCTTGGTGAAGATGTCAGCCAGCTCTTTATCAGAAGTAACAAAGGGAGTGCAAATTTGTTCCTTTAAGATCTATTCACGAATGAAATGACAGTCGACCTCAATGTGCTTTGTTCTTTCATGGAAGACCGGATTTTTGGAGATGTATATGGTTGCCTTGTTATCACAGAACATAGGTAGAGGATGGTTGTAGACCTCTCCTAAATCTAGCATGAGAGCCCGCAGCCATTTTAACTCACAAGTGGTCGACGCCATACTGCGATACTCAGCTTCTGCACTGGACCTGGAGACAACAGACTGCTTCTTGCTCTTCCAGCTCACCAGATTTCCCCCAACAAAGGTGCAAAAACCTGAGGTTGACTTGCGATCCCCTTTGTCATCAGCATAACTTGCATCTGAGTAGGCTTCAATCCTCAGATGACCATTCTTCTGAAAAAGTAATCCTTTCTCAGGCGCTGCTTTGACATACTCCAAGATCCGCAAGGCGGACTGTAGATGGCACTCCCTAGGTGCTTGCATGAATTGACACACCTTGCCCACAACATAGGAAATGTCGGGTCTGGTCACTGTGAGATATATGAGCTTACCAACCAGACGCTTGTACCGCGAACTATCTGAAAGAGGAGGCGAATCATCTGTCCAGGTTTTGTCTTCTCCAGTTGCTATGGGGCATCGGGAAGGTTTTGCTCCAGTCAATCCTGCCTCTTTTAAAAGATCAAAGGCATACTTACGCTGAGAGAGAACTAAGGAGTCAGGCTTCCGAGAGATTTCGATCCCCAGAAAGTAATTTGGAGAGCCCATATCTTTCGTGATCAGATGTTGGCGAAGATGTCGCTTTGTCAGGGCTACCCCTTCCTGGTCATCGCCAGTGAGAAGAATATCATCGACGTACACAGCAAGAACAACCAGCCCCGAGGGAGTTTTGCGAATAAATAGAGAGTGATCAGCAGAGCTTCGCGCAAAACCAACAGCCGCCACGATGCCGCTGAACTTGTCAAACCAAGCTTGAGGGCTCTGCTTGAGGCCATAAATTGCCTTCTGCAGCCGGCATACTCGTGTCTCCCCCTGAGCAACATACCCAGGAGGTTGCTCCATGTAAACTGCCTCGTGAAGATCACCATAAAGGAAGGCATTCTTGACATCCAGCTGAGAAATCGGCCAATCCATATTGACCGCCACAGAGAGAAGGACCCGGATAGTGCTGAGACGAGCCACGGGGGAGAAGGTGTCAAAGTAATCAACCCCATAGGTCTGAGTAAAGCCCTTAGAAACAAGGCGAGCCTTATACCGATCCACAGTGCCGTCTGGGACAAATTTGACCACAAAGACCCAGCGACAACCAACAACATCAGTACCGAAGGGAGGAGGAACAAGAGTCCATGTACCCCGCTCCGTGAGGGTCGCCATTTCCTCATCCATGGCCAGCTTCCAGTGGGGAATAGCAAGGGCCTCCTGATAGGAACGAGGAGTGGCAGTGGCAGAGATAGCCAGTGCAAAGGCCCTGCGAGAAGGGGTAAGACGATCATAGGAAACAACAGCAGCAAGGGGGTGTAGGGTACATGTTCGCACCCCTTTGCGAAGAGCCACAGGGAGATCCAGGTCGGCGGCCCCCTCGGGATCCGGAGCGTCCGTGGCAGAGAGAGCTGGCTCGGGAGAAGAGAGCGACGACGGCGGAGAGGATGGAGACGGAGGTGGAGAAGTGGGAGAGAGAGGTGGAGCGAGAGGAGGGGACGGAGATGGCGGAGGTGTGGATATCTCGGTAGGAAGGGGGGACAGGGATGGCGGAGGTGTGGATATCTCGGTAGGAGATGAGGGAACGAAGGGAATAGTAGGAAAGTCAGAAGCCGGGGAAAGAGAGGAGGAGTCAGCCGAGAAGTATGAGGCATTCTCGAAGAAGGTAACGTCAGCAGAGACGAACTGCTGACGAAGAACAGAGTTAAAACAACAATAGCCTTTCTGAGTGGTGGAGTACCCCAGAAAGACACATTTGGTGGAGCGAGGGGAGAGCTTGTCACGGGTGGCAGATGGGGTATGCACAAAAGCAGTGCATCCAAAGATGCGGAGAGGGAGAGGAAAAGGCTCCTTGCCCGGATACAGAATGGAGAAGGGTGTTTTCCCGTGGAGAATGGTGGATGGAATGCGATTGATGAGGTAGCAGGCAAGGAGAACGGCATAGCCCCAATACGAGCGAGGGACATGCATCTGGGTCATCAATGTGCGAGCCACATCGAGGAGGTGACGGTTTTTGCGTTCTGCCACCCCATTTTGTTGGGAGGTGTAAACACAGCTAGTCTGATGAATAATGTCATGTTGCACACAAAAAGAGGTAAAAGCATGACTCAGATACTCTTTAGCATTGTCGGAGAGAAATGTTTTAATACAAGCATTGAACTGAGTTTTAATCAACTGATAAAAAGATATCCATACATCTAAAAGTTCAGAGCGATCTCGGAGGAGATACACCCAAGTACATCGATAAAAATCATCTATAAAAGTTACAAAATAAGAACTACCCTGCCAATGGTGAGGGTAGGAGCAGGTCCCCAGATATCGGAGTGGACAAGATCAAAAGGACGAGTAGAGCCCCGTCCGTGCTTTGGCGGGAAGGAGAAACGGTGATGCTTGCCGAGTTGACAGGCGTCGCATTGGAGAGGAGTACTAGACGGAGGGAGGTGTGGCAAGATGAAGCCAAGCGGCCTTGACCGTCTCATCATGACGTATGACGGGAAGGCACTCATCGGAAAGACTGTTCGCGAGCCAAGTACGCACAAGCGCATCACTTGCATCCCAGTCATCAAAGAGAGGTGAAGTGATAGGAGGTGGGTCATCAAC
Source organism: Platanthera guangdongensis (assembly GCA_039583875.1). Classification (NCBI taxonomy): domain Eukaryota; kingdom Viridiplantae; phylum Streptophyta; class Magnoliopsida; order Asparagales; family Orchidaceae; genus Platanthera; species Platanthera guangdongensis. The sequence goes on from CM077157.1 coordinate 28,715,341, forward strand.
GAGATGGTGGCGTTTGCGTTGTGATCGAAGAAGAAAGGTGAAAGAGACGCTCCAATTCGGGTAGTTGGAGCCAACAAGCTTGGAAACGGTCCCAAGGTTCCCGGAAGGAGTAGGTGGAAGAGGCGGATGCGGATTGGTGACAGGGGTGGTGGCAGTAGAGGCATCAGAAAGAGCCATAGGAGCGGTAAAAAGGAAGTCGGGCGGTTAGGAAACAACCCGCACGGATAGGCTAAAGACGGGCTGCAGCGGTCACAAGGGGGGGAACCAGCGGCCAGAAAAGCCACGACCAAGCTGCAGACACAAGCAGAGGGGAAGAAGTCGAACGGCTAAAGGACAGGCCTCTGATACCATGTGGAAACCACCCGTCACCACACATCTTCCCAAAACCCCGAGGTGATGGTAAGGGGGGACGGGGGTACATGAACACAAAGGATCGCCTACTGCAGGCGATGCGGGACTAACCCCAACCACAGGACCGCGGGGATATTCCGCCACACAAGGGGGGCCCACCGGGGTCAACACCCAGACCTGGAACGCGGTGGGGAAAGCTCAAACATGCGGTCTCACACACACGTGTCCTGCTGGCTAATATAATCTCAACATAATAATCTAACTGTCGAACCGCAGCTCCATCATTGGGCTTTAAGCGGTTAGAATAATCGTATGGTGTCTCCGCCGCTTTGCGTTCACTGTATCCCCACGTGTCCAACATGGACTGGATGTAGTGGCTTTGACTTAGGGAAATGCCATGTTTCCCAAAGCTCACTTGCATACCTAGTATAGTGTCAACTACACCGAGGTCTGTCACGCTAAATTCTTTAATTAGACCTGACTTTACGACATCCACTTCGGATTGATCAGATCCAAGAATAAGCATATCATCCACGTATAAGCATATTATGACGACTTTGTCTGATCTATGACGTATGTAAAGACATTTATCTGAGAGACTCGACATGAATCTCATGTTCTTTACAGTATAGTCAAACTTCTCATGCCATAATTTTGATGCTTGTTTTAATCCGTATAGCGATTTTAATAGCTTACAGACCTTATTTTTGTGACCGTCTACAATGAAACCTTCAGGTTGACTCATGTAGATCTCTTCGGTCAGATCTCCATTCAAGAACGCAGTCTTAACATCCATTTGATGAACAATAAGGTTCTCAATGGCCGAAATAGCAAGGAGAACCTTAATGGTTGCTAAGTGACACACGAGTGAGTATACATCAAAATAGTCTACTCCGCTTACTTATGTGAAACTTTTAGCCACCAGGAGTGCTTTATACTTAGCTACGCTACCATCGGGATTTAGCTTCTTTTTCAGAACCCACTTGCACCCTATAGTTTTAGCCCCTTTTGGCTTATCAACTAACGTCCAGGTGTCGTTCTGAAGAAGAGAGTTCATCTCATCATCAATGGCTTCTTTCCAGAGTAGGGAATCCCTTGATCTCATCTCTTCCTTAAAGTTCGATGGAATAGCCTCAACGTGGTAAGTGACAAAATCACTACCGAAGGTTCTGGGGGTTCTCTCTCTCACTGAAGTCCTCCTAGACTCTAGGCCAGAGTTATCTACCGGAACGGAATAGGAGGTGCTCGGTACTGATTCAGGATCTTCCTCAATAATAGTTACTTGCATACCTGGGATCGTTAAGTTCTTATCTTTGAGGAATTTATCCTCGAAGAACACTGCATCCTGAGATTCTATTATGATATTATTAGAAATATCAAGAAACCTATCTGCAGCACTATCTTCAGCACAACCTAAGTAGACACATGTATTGGTCCTAGGTCCAACCTTAGAACGTCTATGGTCAGGAACCCTGACATAGGCTATACAGCCCCAGGACTTAAGTATAGTTAAAGACGGGGGTCGCTTAAACCAAAGCTCGTAGGGTGTAACCTCTAACTTAGCATGAGGAACTTTATTCAGAATGTGATTCGCAGTCAAGACTGCTTCTCCCCAATAAGCGGAAGGCATGCCTGCAGTGAGCAACATATAGTTCAACATCTCTGTTAACGTTCTATTCTTGCGCTCGGCTATGCCGTTAGATTGGGGGGAGTAAGGAGCAGTGGTTTCTGCTATGATGCCCTGTGAAGCAAGAAAGCATCTGAACTCACTGGACATATATTCTCCTCCTCTATCACTCCTAAATCTCTTTATTTTCATGCTTAATTGGTTTTCTATCCTGGTTTTGAAAAGACAAAACTTTTCAAATGCTTCGTCTTTAGTTTTAAGCAACGAAATATGACAAAACCTTGTGCAGTCATCTATGAACGTGATCATATACTTCCTTCCACCTCTAGTGACAAAACTCTTAAAGTCACAAATATCGGAATGTATAAGCTCAAGAGGTGTTGTGCTCCTAATAACCGTGCCAAAAGGTTTCCTAGTGATCTTAGTCTGAGCACACACTTCACATTTTCCAAAAGGAGACTTAGTGTCTAAAGTGATCTTGTGAGTTCTAGCTACTTGGAATATTTTCCTGTAGTTTACGTGTCCTAGTCTCTCATGTAGAGTCCTAGGGCTACTAAATTCAATTGAACTTGTTGCACTACCTCATTTACTAGACTCAGACGGTACATTCTATTTTGGACGTAAGCACATCCAAAGTAGTGAGAGTTAATTGACAGAGTCACTCTACCGCTACAGAAGTTAATTGACATACCAGCATCACACAATAAACTAATAGACACTAAGTTAACAGATAAAGAAGGAATAAATTTTATGTTCTTTAAAATTAAAGACTTACCTGAGGAGAGCATCAGAGTTGCGTTCCCCACCTTTAATACGTCAGCTGTTCCTCCATCTGCTAAAGTCACTGATTCCTTTGCATTCTTCAGCTCTGTCAAAAGATTAGCATTGTTGCAAACGTGGCACGTTGCTCCAGAATCCAGGAACCACTTGTGCTGGCCTGCTCATGTCCGACCATGGCAACAAAGTCGGATGGCTCAGCTTGACTAACCAGATGGGCCTGGTGGCCTTCTTGTGGTGCTTTAGTTCTTTCCTTCCTCGGTAACTTGCAGTCGGATGCGCAGTGTCCCCACTTATTGCAGTTAAAACATTTACCCTTAAATTTCTTAGAGGGTCTACTTAGTCCTACAACCTGGGAGCTACTACGAGACGTTTTGGTCTTGTGAGGGGGAGGAGAACCTTAGAACTTGAAATCATGTTGGCAGCAGCCTTCTACTTGCCAACAGCTTCCAGAGCGTGCTTCGTCCTGTTCTCGTCCTCAATGCGTATGAAACGCTTGAGGTCGTTCAGACCAACTTGCATCTTCTTGTGGTATATTTCCGTTTTGAAGTTGTACCACGAGGAGGGCAACTTATACACAATCGTGTCCGCAACAAAACTATCGGGCAGACTAATAGACTCACTATGCAAGGAATCAACTAAATTTTCAAAATCAAATACCTAAGGGAGAATGACTTTCTCCTTGTCGAAGCTGAAGGAGTGGAACTTGTCCACCAGATGAGCCTTGGAGAGGTCCTCCTCCTGCCTGAAGTGCTCCTCCAGTGCTTCCCAGATCTCCTTAGCAGACTGCATCTTGATGTAGTTCTTGGCCAGGCTGGAGGAGAGGCAGTTCAGCAGGTAATCCCTGCAGAACTCCTCGTCTTCAATCCAATGCGCCTCATCTTCAGTCCCAGTAACGTCAGCACGAGTAGTCTTGATGGTGTAGAAGACGTTCAGGTATTTCATCCCGAACTGGGTGTTCAACTTCCAATCGTTGAACTCTGTAGCCGTGAACTTCTCCAATTTGTTCATGGGCACTGGAGAGGAGAAGCTGGAGTTCCTCATCTTGACTTGCTTTGCAATTCCTAGCAGGATCCAAGAAACCCAGCCCACAGGAGAGAGCGGAAAGGAAACTGATATACTGGATCTGCTGCACTGGACGGCTTCACGGGCTCAACAACCTTGGATCGGCTCTAGAACTATACAGGTGGCAGCTCTTCCTCCCAGATCTGAACGTCGGCGGCCAAAAGATGGCAGAGGCGGCGAGCGCAGAAGGCGGTTGCGCGAACTGGAGCGGCGATCGACGACTGAAAAGAGGCGATCGACGATCGGGAAGAGGCGATCGTCGAACGGGGAAAGGCGATCGTCGAGTTAAGAGGCGATCGTTGACTGGAAAAAATCGATCGTCGACCTGGAAAAGTCGATCGACGATTGGGAAAAGTCGATCGTCGAATGGGGAACGGTGATCGTCGACCGGGAAAAAATGATCGTCGACCGGGAGAAAGCGATCGACGATTGGGAAAAGTCGATCGTCAAACTCCTTGGCGATCGTTAAACGGGAAATGCGATCGACGACTGGGCGATTGACGATCGAAAAAACGATCGTCGAACGGGCGATCGACGACTGGAAGCCCTTGTTCCGCGACGGGGAAGATGCGACGGCGAGCCCTTAATCCGCTACGGCGAGCGCAACGGCGAGCCCTAGCAGGCGGCTTCGAAGAGGACGCTAAATGCGAAGGAGCGATCGACGATCGGGGATGATGGCGAGCCCTAAATCCGCGAACGAGCGCCGGACGGGAGCTGTTTCGAGAATGTGAGAGCCGCTCGAAACATCCGGAGGAAAGTCTAAGTGAAACTATCTCTCTGTTGCCCCCAGCTAAGTATATATATGGCTAAACCTAGGGTTTATACTCGCAAAGCCCCCGAGCCCGTTATTCGTTCGAATATACACTTACAGTTCATAATTTCTTCATGCACTCAAGAGCTCTCCTCCTCCTGCAGCCCGAAAGTTTTCACGGTGAGCAGGACTTTTGATGGAGTTTGCAGTTCATAATTTTTTCATCTCTCAATAGCTCTCCTCCTCCTGCAGCCCAAAATTTTTCACGGTGAGCAGGACTTTAGATGAAGTTTGCAGTTCATAATTTCTTCGTGCTCTCAAGGTGTTTGTCATTATGCTTAAGGTGTTCTTAAGGTTTTTTGCTTAAAATTTATCATGCCGCAATTCATAATTTCTTCATGCTCTTAAGCTGTTTGTCATTATGCTTAACACGTTCGTAAAGTTTTTTGCTTAAGATTTATCATGCCAAAATTCTTATTTTTTTGTGTTGGGGGTCTCTTCAGGTGTTAGCATCTTGCCTGAGATATTTCTCCTCCTCGACGCCGGCAAGTGTTCTCATCTAGGCGGAGATCCACTTGGCTTCAAGAAAAGGTACGGTTCTCATGTTTGCGTTCTCAGCTTTGAAGTTGCTTTGTTTATCCTGTCTGTTGTTTGTGTTCTCAGCTTATTCAATCATGAATGATAGACAGTCTTGCTCTGTCTTTTCTATTTATTATTTTCTATTACAAGTGGCTTATTAAATTTTAGATGGGTTATGCCTAAATCTCAGATGGAGTTTGCCCTGTGCTTGGTTAATTTCAACTTGTACTATTAAGTTGTCTAATGATAGATATATGAATCAGCTGAAGTAGTATACAAATACTCTTCTCAGCTTATTCAATCATGAATGATAGACAGTCTTGCTCTGTCTTTTCTATTTATTATTTTTTGTTACAAGTGACTTATTAAATTTTAGATGGGGTTATGCCTAAATTTTAGATGGGGTTTGCCCTATGCTTGGTTAATTTCAACCTGTACTGTTAAGTTGTCTAATGATAGATGAATAAGCTGAAGCTGTATACACATGCTCTTCCAGTAATGTGGTCGGGAAATCAACTCTCTATATTTCTAGAAGATTTTCTTGGTAAAGTTTGCATAGGAAAGTTTAACACTTTTAGCAATGCTCTTTCAGCAAACCATTTTGTTATGGTAATATACCATGTAATCTGCCTCAATAAATATATATTGAGATAAATTTTCAATAAGAATATTATCAAAGTATTATAATGTTTAATGTTTAGTAGAATTTCCTATGATGGCTTCAAAAGTCACCCCCACACAATAAACAATAGCAGCATTTTGCATTGGCCCGAGCACCCACATGCGATAAGAATCAGCTTCACTTTTTATAATAGATTTATTGCATTGTTGTCGGCGAATAATGTCGTCTTCTACGTCTAATGTCGGCGCCCACAAATAATGTCGCCGTCTCGGTCAATGTCGCCGTCTCGGTCAATGTTGCCGCTCTGGACCAATGTCGCCGCCCCCGACCAATGTTTCCGCAACAGACCAATGTCAAAACCCCCGACCTATGTCGCCGCCCCCGACTAATGTCACCGCCCCCGACCAATGACGCCTCCCCCGACCAATGTCGCGACCGCCGATCAATATCGCGGCCCCCGATCAATTTCAACGCTCACCACCAATGTCGCCCCCACGATCAATGTCGTCGTCCACGACCAATGTCGCTCTCAAGACCAATGTCGTACACACGACAATTGTCGCCCACCCCGACAATTGTCGCCACCCTACAATTATCGCCCCCACGATAATTTCCGCCCCCACGACAAATGTGGCCCCCACGATAATTGTCGCTCCCCCTCGACAATTGTCTGCCCCATCAACAATTGTCTCCCCCCACGACAATTGTCTCTCACACGACAAATGTCGCCCCCACGACAATTGTCGTCCCCACAACAAATGTCGCTCTCATGACAAATGTTGTCCGCAAGGGGTCTCCCGTGCATGACTGCTTGTATATATATAAATAAGCGGAACATCTAAGCGGTTCATTTAATACAAGTTATATTAAAACATAAAACAAGCCCCACTTGTAGTACACATTCTCTGATGACTTTTATTCTTTGTCTTTAACATATCTCTTCCATTGTCTTTAGCAGGAAGTCGACGTCAAAATTAGGGCTAACATCCTCCTCTTAATTTTGCGGATCAATTACGCCAAGCTGCTTTCTTAGAGCTTCAAAATGCTCACGAGATAGAGGTTTTGTAAGTAATTAAGGCTCTGTTTGGAACAGCTCTGACGGATAAAAAAACTATTGTTGGAATATGTTTCGTTCGACTGTGAAAAACAGGATTGACCCCAATAGCAATCGCTGATTGACTATATATCACAGAACATTATTATCGGCTTTTTATGTTTCCGTGTTACCTCTTCTTCTTCATCTTTTTCTTTGCCCTCAATTTTTGTCTTATAATGGCTTTGCTGAATTTCTTCCATTATCGCTTTAACCAGACGGCTTCTATGGCAGCATGAGAAATAGCTGTTAAATTTTCTCAACGTGGTCAGCAAGATAGCCCAAACGCCAAATTAATATCTTCGGAACTACCCAGTTCGCACGTTGAACCAGCGGAAACCAAGGACGAGAGGAACAAAGGTAAATCACAACAAACAATGGAAGCACAAGCAGGTCTATTATTCATTCACTTCTTTACAATGCGAGGCATACATAGCGAGACATGATTTCGCTAGTATAACAGCTGAAAAACAGAAGCACCAAAAAACAAGTCGGGCGGACAGAACCCGAGTCCGCCGAGACCGCGAGGTCGCCGAGGTCGCCGAAGCCGCCCGAACTATGTTGCAATCCGCCGAATACCACGGAGTCCGCCGAAGCCGCGAGGCCGCGCGGACACACCGTTATTCGCCTTCTGCTGAACCCGAACTGAGGAACACCCCTACCCGCCTGAAGCCGGCGGACAGGTTATTGAAACTGGCAAAGTTGAAACAGAACTGACAAGCCGCAGAGCGACCTCCTGCTGAGTCCGCAGAGACCGCACACTTCCAAGCACTTGACCGAAGTCACAGCCAAACTCCTGGCTCCTTGTAGTTATCCGCGCGACCTGCACACAGCAAACCGTCAGCCTGAAACAATCCGTGCGGACTGGCAAACACAGACCGCAGCACTTCGCACACCCCAACTTACTGTTCACTCAAGTTACTGTAGATGTGCCAGGGGGTCCTATTTATAGGCCGGGTGAGGAGTGTGGTCACCGCCCAAGAGATAGCGACACCGCCCCAGCCCGCGCGAATACAAACCACCGTCCGCTGAGTCCGCGAGGACTTAGCCGGTCACCAAGGAAAACCGCCAGGAGCAAGGCAACCATTGACGAACCCTCTCCAGTCCGCCTAAGCTAAGCGGACAAGGCATCAGCCCGCAAAGCTCCAACCGCTTCAGGACAGCAAACCACTATCAATGGCTGTCCGCACCGACCCGAGGCAGTCCGCAAGACACACACCTCAATCCGCCACAAGTCCACGACCAAAGGCAGCTAAAGACAGACCGCCCGGTCACAGCGGACTCGGCGGATACGGCGGACACACTGAACTCGGCACCAAGTGTGACCAAGCCCAAAACCATAAGGGGCTAATGCGAGCTTGGCGGACGCAAAACTTCAGTCCGCCAAAACACCACAGCGCAGACCGCCACAGTCCGCGAGCTCCTCGCACTCCTGCCCTATCACAGCGATCAATCCCGGACTCCAAAACCAGGCCGCCACAACGATCTCCACAGCAACTCCCTGCTGTGCCACCAGAGCTCGACAAGGCCTCAGCCAAGCTCTAAGCTTAGTCCGCAACAGCCAAAACCGCGGACACATCAGTCCACAAGCTTCCCGCGGACAAGAGCCAACCCGCCTTTCAGCACAAGCTTGCACCCGCGACCACTGAGCAAAGCACCAGTCCGCAAGCCTCTCTATCCGCAGATACCAGGCCGCACCAAACCGCGGACTCCATGCAACAACCCGCTCAGAACACAGCCGGTTTCCACCAGACTTTTCACCAGGCCGCAAACCTCAGTCCGCCCAGTCCGCCCAGTCCGCCAAGGCTGTCCGCTACAGGCCGCGCGGCCTGTCCCGTCACCCACTTCCACTTCACAAATTTCAACACTCCCCCTTGAAGTGAGAAGTGGTGACCAAGCCCAGCAAGCTGCGCAAGCGTTCAAAGGGCCCCTTCGACAGTGGCTTCGTGAAGATGTCAGCAAGATTATCTTCACTCCGAACATGCCCGACCAGCAGAGACCCATCCAACACCTTCTCCCTGATGAAGTGGTGATCAATCTCTATGTGCTTGGTCCTGGCGTGGCACACTGGATTGTTAACCAGTTTGAGAGCACTCTCATTGTCACCCCGGAGTAAAGTAGGCCCTTGCACTTCTTCATGAACATCCTCTATAAGCCTCCTCAACCAAACGGCTTCCCGAGCAGCCAAGGCCGAAGCCTTATACTCCGCCTCCGTGGTTGAAACCGACACTGAGTCCTGCTTCTTGTTACACCACGAGATGCTAGCTGATCCGCAAGTGAACACATAACCTGAAGTAGACCTTCGATCATCCGAATCACCGCCATAGTCAGCATCCGTGTACCCGAGCAACGCAACCTCCGCGTCCCTTCTATAGAGGAGTCCCATGTCAGAAGAAGCCTTGACATACTTCAGAATTCCCTTCGCCGCCACTAGATGAGATTGCCTTGGTTCAGCCATATACCGACTTACTCGGCCAACAGCATAAGCGATATCCGGCCTTGTAATCGTCAGGTAAATCAAGCTCCCAACAAGAGCCCTGAACACCAAGGGATCATGAATAACCCTTCCCTCATCTCGTCGAAGCTTCAGCCCAGATTTCAGTGGAGTAGAGCACTTCTTCCCTTCGCCCATGCCAAACCGCTTCACAATCCGATCAGCATACCCTTTCTGGCTAATGAGAACCCCGCACTCCTTCCTCTCCACTTCCAGACCAAGAAAGTGATGCAACTCTCCCAAGTCTTTCATCTCGAAGCGTATAGCAAGCTCTGCCCTGAGCCTTGCTACTTCCTCCTCCGAGTTCCCTGTGATGATCATGTCATCCACATACAGCAGGACCAAGACTCGTAGCTCTCCCTTCTTCTTGACGAACAAGCTTGAATCCGAGTTAGAAGCCAGGTATCCACAGAACTGCAAGTACTCTGCAATCTTCCCATACCACGCTCGAGGAGCTTGCTTCAACCCATAGAGAGCCTTCCTGAGTTTGCAGACATAGTCCGGATGCTTCTCAGAGACAAAACCAAGCGGCTGATCCATGAAGATATCCTTGTCAATCTCTCCGTAAAGAAAGGCATTCTTCACATCGAGTTGCCACAACCTCCATCCCTTGCTAGCAGCCAAGGCGATCACCACTCTTACAGAAGTCATCTTCGCAACTGGACTGAATGTCTCCTCATAGTCTTCTCCATACTGCTGTGAGAATCCTCTAGCGACCAGGCGAGCCTTGAACCGATCAATGCTCCCATCAGCCTTCTTCTTAACTTATACACCCACTTGCAAGTAACCGGAGTAACGCCATCAACCTTGGGCACAAGGTCCCAGGTTTCATTCTTCTTCAGAGCATCAATCTCTTCCTTCATGGCATCATCCCACTCCTTCACTCCAGTGGCCTCGTTGAAGTTTGCAGGCTCTCGCTCATCCAGAGGACCTGCAAAGAAGCAGGAGACAAAGCTCACTGCATTCCCATCACAGTACCGAGCCGGTGGCTTAACCACCCTCTTCGATCTCCGAAGACATGGCTCCTTGCTCACGGCTTCCGTTGCTTCTTCAGGCTCCACTCCTACCTGGGGCAAGCATTGAGCAGTGCTCCCCCTGCTTCCTGAGCCAGAAGGCTCAGCCTCGGAGTTCGAAGCAACAGGAGCTGCTGGTGAAACAGCAAGCTCCTCTTCCAAGCCTTCAGCAGCCTCCACTGGTGCTTCATCATCCTTGCTACTTCCGGTTAGCTCCACCGAGCCACCTCCATATGACGTCAGTTCATCGAAGACAACGTCTCTTGACACCACGAACTTCTTCGTCACAGGGTCCATGCACTTCCATCCCTTCTTCCGCTCATCATAGCCAACAAAGACAAGTTTCCTTGCCTTCGCATCCAGCTTTGTCCGTGAAGCATCCGGGACATGCACGTAGCAAGTTGAACCGAACACCCTAAGGTGTTCAACACTCGGCTTCTCCTTCAGCAACAGCTCAATAGGAGTCTTCATGTTGATAGGGCTGAGTGGCATCCGGTTGATAACATAAGCAGCACAAGACATTCCCTCCGCCCAAAAGGACCTTGGGATATCTTTCGCATGCAGCCAGCATTTGCAGGTTTCCGTCAAATGACGGATCTTCCGCTCCGCTACCCCATTTTGTTGTGGAGTGTGAGCACAAGTAAGCTCCCGTTGGATCCCGTGCTTCCTGCAGAAGTTAGAAAACTCGGAAGAGACAAACTCCCCCCCGTTATCAGTTCTAAACTTCTTAATCCGCAAGCCAAGCCAGCCTTCTACCAACTCCTTGAACTCCACGAACAACCGGAAGGCTTCCGACTTCTCCTTTAAGAAGTACACCCAAGTATACCTTGAGTAGTCATCAACCAAGACAAGCATGTATTTGCTTCCACCAAGGCTGGCAGTAACCGTCGGTCCCATCAGGTCGCCATGAATACACTCCAATGGTTTCTTGCTCCTTGTTTGTGATTTATCAAACGGAAGGCGATGTGCCTTACCGTATTGACAGCCCGCACAAACATGCCCATCACCAAAAGAGGACAACTTCGGCAACCCCCTCACCAGACTTCTACTCGCCATTGCCTTTAGCTTGTCCATGCCAACATGCCCCAGCCTCTCATGCCAGATAGTCGCACTATCATTGGCCCTCATTCTATCAACATAAGCACTGGTGGAAAGAACATACAAGCTCTTCACCCTTCTCCCAACATGAGCAACATCAGCCTTCACCGCTGATACGTTGCGAAGGAACCTCACGTCTGTTGGCCCAAACAGAACGTGATACCCAGTGTCCACCGCATTGGTCACCGAGAAGAGGTTCTTCTTCATGCCCGGTACGTGATACACACTCCTTAACGTAAGTGGCCCCTGATCACTACCCAATGACACGACCCCCTCTTTCTCTACTGCATAAACAGTATTATCAGCAGTGATAATAGCTTCATTACCTGAGTAAGCCTGCATGGAGGTGAACTTCGATTTGTCTCTGGTGAGGTGATGACCACACCCGGAGTCCACGATCCACTCGTCGTTGAAGTCCTCAGCAGACATGGCCCGGACACAAGTGCCCGTCAAGAAAGCTCCGCCCCATTCTGCTTCTTCACTTCTCGAACAAGCTTCCTCCTTTCCCGCAGCATGCCCAGGCTGCAGTTTGTCCTTGCAGTCCCGCTTGAAGTGCCCACGCTGATGACACCGGTAGCACTTCAGATTCTTCTTCCAGTCCTTAGGAGCATTGCTCCTCTCCGGCGGATATGAAGTTGAAGTCTCCTTTTCAACAGCGGCCTGCACCTTCTTCTTCTTCCCTTCCCATCCTTTCTTCTTTCCTGAGAAGAGAGCTTCGCTGCCTTCCTGATTCAGGTTCACTCCAGCCATCTGCCTTGCTAAGCTCTCCTGCGAGGCAAGCAGATTCTCTAGCTCCAGCAACGACGGCTGAGTGGCCCACCCTTGAACAGATATGACAAAGGCCACATACTCCTTCCGCAAGCCGCGGATAATGTGCCTTTTCATCTTTGCCTCAGAGATAGGCTCATCAGGATCCAGTGCCGACAGCTCAGCACACAAGCTCTTCATCTTTAAGAAGTACTTGGAAATGGAAAGGTCTCCCTGAGTTGCCCTGGCCAACTCATTCTCCAGGAACTGAAGCCGCGCCACATTCTTCCTACTGAACAACTCATCAATGGTCGTCCAAATATCAGCAGCCGACTCACATCCAATGATGTGATCAAACAGTTCCGGAGACACAGCTCTCTTCAGAACGAACTCCGCCTTAGCATTTGTTTTTCTCCAGAGCCTCACCTGCTCAGCAGTACCGAAAGCAGCAGTGACTTCCTGCCTGTCGTCTCCACCAACGACATCCCACAGCTCCTCGCTAAGAAGATAACTCTTCATGCACGACTTCCACTTCTTAAAGTTAGTCGGCGTTAAGAGTTCAATGCCCAGACCTCTTGCTAAGCTCCCTTCCATTGCAACACCTGTTGGCAACCTTCCAGCAGCTCTGAGCAACAACACAGGTTGATCACCACTCAATCACAGAGTAACAACACTGGCTGACTTCCGCTCACGCAACTGAACCTCAGCAACCTCCCTCTGATACCATGTTAAATTTTCTCAACGTGGTCAGCAAGATAGCCCAAACGCCAAATTAATATCTTCGGAACTACCCAGTTCGCACGTTGAACCAGCGGAAAGCAAGGACGAGAGGAACAAAGGTAAATCACAACAAACAATGGAAGCACAAGCAGGTCTATTATTCATTCACTTCTTTACAATGCGAGGCATACATAGCGAGACATGATTTCGATAGTATAACAGCTGAAAAACAGAAGCACCAAAAAACAAGCCGGGCGGACAGAACCCGAGTCCGCCGAGACCGCGAGGTCGCCGAGGTCGCCGAAGCCGGCCGAACTATGCTGCAATCCGCCGAATACCACGGAGTCCGCCGAAGCCGCGAGGCCGCGCGGACACACCGTTATTCGCCTTCTGCTGAACCCGAACTGAGGAACACCCCTACCCGCCTGAAGCCGGCGGACAGGTTATTGAAACTGGCAAAGTTGAAACAGAACTGACAAGCCGCAGAGCGACCTCCTGCTGAGTCCGCAGAGACTGCACACTTCCAAGCACTTGACCGAAGTCACAGCCAAACTCCTGGCTCCTTGTAGTTATCCGCGCGACCTGCACACAGCAAACCGTCAGCCTGAAACAATCCGTGCGGACTGGCAAACACAGACCGCAGCACTTCGCACACCCCAACTTAATGTTCACTCAAGTTACTGTAGATGTGCCAGGGGGGTCCTATTTATAGGCCGGGTGAGGAGTGTGGTCACCGCCCAAGAGATAGCGACACCGCCCCAGCCCGCGCGAATACAAACCACCGTCCGCTGAGTCCGCGAGGACTTAGCCGGTCACCAAGGAAAACCGCCAGGAGCAAGGCAACCATTGACGAACCCTCTCCAGTCCGCCTAAGCTAAGCGGACAAGGCATCAGCCCGCAAAGCTCCAACCGCTTCAGGACAGCAAACCCCCATCAATGGCTGTCCGCACCGACCCGAGGCAGTCCGCAAGACACACACCTCAATCCGCCACAAGTCCACGACCAAAGGCAGCTAAAGACAGACCGCCCGGTCACAGCGGACTCGGCGGATACGGCGGACACACTGAACTCGGCACCAAGTGTGACCAAGCCCAAAACCATAAGGGGCTAATGCGAGCTTGGCGGACGCAAAACTTCAGTCCGCCAAAACACCACAGCGCAGACCGCCACAGTCCGCGAGCTCCTCGCACTCCTGCCCTATCACAGCGATCAATCCCGGACTCCAAAACCAGGCCGCCACAACGATCTCCACAGCAACTCCCTGCTGTGCCACCAGAGCTCGACAAGGCCTCAGCCAAGCTCTAAGCTTAGTCCGCAACAGCCAAAACCGCGGACACATCAGTCCGCAAGCTTCCCGCGGACAAGAGCCAACCCGCCTTTCAGCACAAGCTTGCACCCGCGACCACTGAGCAAAGCACCAGTCCGCAAGCCTCTCTATCCGCAGATACCAGGCCGCACCAAACCGCGGACTCCATGCAACAACCCGCTCAGAACACAGCCGGTTTCCACCAGACTTTTCACCAGGCCGCAAACCTCAGTCCGCCCAGTCCGCCAAGGCTGTCCGCTACAGGCCGCGCGGCCTGTCCCGTCACCCACTTCCACTTCACAAATTTCAACAATAGCCACATTTTTTGCTTCAGTAGATGAGAGAGCAACATATTTTTATCTTTTTGAACTCCAAGGGATGGGTTTGGAGCCAATGAAAAATATGTAGCTACTTGTGCTACTTCTATCTTCTATATTCCCACCCCAATCACTATCGCAGAACCCGTGCAGTGAGTTTTCTTGTTCTTTTTTATATCCTCCCCCCCCCCCCCCCCCCCCGCCCCCCCCCCCCCCCCATTTTTTGTACCTTTTAGCTAACGCAAGATACGTTTTGCTGCTATCAGGTGATTTTGTGATGGATTATGCACGTATCGTGCAACAACTCCAACTGCATGATTGATATTTGGTTTTGATGGGGTGAGATATATCAGAGATCCAACTAGACTCTGATAATACTCCTCATTGGCTTTGGGTGAAGGATCACTTTTATATAGTTTTTCATAAGTAATCATGGGATTTGAAACAAACAGGTGCATCAGTAATGAAAAATCATTTTAAAAAATCAGAGATATACTTAGCTTGATTTAGAAGGATGCCACTTGGTGTTTGAGAGATTTGTAGGCCAAGAAAGTACCTCATTTTTCCCAAATCAGTCGTAGCATATTTTTGCATCATGCTATCTTTAAACTGTAAAAGAGATTCTTGATTGGCACCAGTGTAGAGTAAATAATCAACATATAGAGCTAGGAGTAATATATCATTGGTTCTTCCCTTTTTGTAATAAAATGAGGCCTTAGAAGGAGATTTTGTGAACCCTTGCAGCTGTAGAAAAGTATCTATATAGTAATTCCAAGCTCAGAGGGCTCGTTTTAATCCATATAAAACTTTATTTAGACTGTTCACTTTCATCTCTTCATGCTCCACCAGATACCCCTCAGGTTGATGAACAATGTCTTCCTTGATAGTTCCATTAAGAAAAGTTGATTTGATATCCAGTTGGTAAACAGATAACTGAAGTTGGGCTGTCATTGTTGTACAACCCCGTGTTCGTTGAGTGGGCCCCTCGACGAGACTCAGGGGTTATAGGGCTCCATGTCGGCGTGGCCGAGAAGGCGAGGGAGGCAGGCGAGTGGGGCAGTCGAGCCCGCACTTGCCTCGAGGCTTGAGGCTCACGCGCAGCCGGTAATTGCGATCATAAATCAGCACTTGCTCAGGGTTACGATTGAGTGGTAGGCGAGTGGAGCTTATAGGCATGCACTCGCCCTGGGCCCATGGCAAGGGGTAGACGAGTTATAACACCTCCCCTGTAAAGACCATATAATGCGGGTCGGTCGGGGCCCCGCAACATATAATTGTCACAGCTTTAGCATTATAAAATGATATTAAAGAACTACTCATCTCAAAACTCAGAAAAATAAGATAGTGAAAATACACAATGAACTAGAAGTTATCCACAACCACAGGAGTCTGAAACGACCTTAAGGCCTTACATCAATCAAATGTCAAAAACTATATCAACAACAAACAGAGCAACGTGCCTTAGCACTCTTATGCTACCTTGACATGCAATTCGGATAACAGTTCACGGAACATAACATTCAACATTTCTTAAAGTAATAGAAGAGGGTACACTTCATGAGGCTTAGGCCTTTTTGGCAGGCGAGCTTGCTCCAGCTTGCGATCCTTGCCCTATAAAATTTGGTTGTAACGTGGGTCATCCAAGACCGATCTCAACTGTATAACCAACACATCTCATCTCGATCGTCCCTAGCGGACCCCAGGGCACTCCATCACCCTGAAGGTCAGCACTTCGTATGCAAATGTATATAAATATATAAGTATCAGGATTATATTTCACATACATCAATCACGCTTCTAGGTTGAGCATTAAATAAAATAGACATATAATGCAACATGTATGCAAACCTGGGCTTCACCTGAGACACCCTATAACGTGAATAAATCTAACATATCATCACGCATACCACTTCACAATCATCCATACGGGTACTTCCAATTTCACCCAACGACATTTAAGGCACAACACAGAACTCTTGCATAGGCCTCACCCGTTCGTGGGTCTTAATACTTGTGCTTGTCTGCAAGCTTTGACTCACACGTCAGTTCCATCACACAAACAACTGATGCTAACAACCCTTGCTTGACCCCACTCGCTCGTGGGCATCATCACCCGGGCTTTTCCAAAAGCTTGTCGTTCTCGTCATTTTTCACAGAAAGGGACTTGTCTTGTCGGGACACTCTCCACACATGACTTGCAACGTCACTATCTAGCAAGCTGACCATAAAGACAAAGTAGTGCCTTCGCACATCAATTAACTAAATCAATTTCACCCTAAATCGCCATTCATTCTCCCACAAAAAAGATGGCAAACATCACAAGCGGCGTCTTGCCACAAACAGATTTCTAGCAAAAATCCCTATAGTGCTTGTCAAGCAACATCACCGCATCGAACCACCGGTCGTGATTACGGCTTCACCCACAATGTATAATCCACTAACGGAGGGGATTTCTAGTGCAACAACATGTCGGGGACAGACTCAATCGACTTGATGGATCCTCTTGAACCATGACGACCCGAACCCCTCTCATTTGAGAGATACGGTGCCTAAATATTTGAAAAAAGCAAAAAATGAAAGGATGTCATGCACGCATCCTAAAAACCGAGGGGTGAAATGTCATTACCTTACAACCCATCTTCCTTGCCATGGAGATCTTGATTTGCACTGATGAGAGTGTCCGCCTTTAAGTCCTCTCCATGAATCTGACCACGAATCGACGAACGGAGCTTTGAAGCTTCGCCAATGGAGGAAGATGCTCTTCTTATTCCTCCTCCAAACTCTATCAAAAACCCTAAAAGATGAGAACAATGGGGAAGAAGAACCGAATAGTCCTCGCCACAGCCACATCCCTTGCCACCGCCGACCGCCCTCGCCACCTCCACTTCCGACCACCTCCGCCACTTTCGACCGCCTCCGCCATCGTCGACCGCCTCCACCGCCTTCACTGCCTCCATCTCTAGTCACCCCACTCGAGCCACCCAATTTTCCCAGGGGTATCTTCATCATTTCAGTTAAGTTGGTGATCCAGGAGATCGAAATTGAGCGACGCCCTTCGCTAACACGAATCATGCCCCTACATAATTACCATCATAACCCTCCAAAAAACTATAAAAATTCCCAATGCCTTCATTTGAAGTCAAACAACTCCATAAGAAAAAGAGAGCTCTAAGGTTTTCCAACAAAATTGTGGACTTATGACGATTCTTCGCTCAGGAAATTACTCTGCTCTTCTCCTTGCACTGTAGTTTCCTCATGCCTCAAGTGACGTCAATCGCCTCTGCGAGAGCGCTCCCATCTAGATTCCACATCAACGAGAGCACTCCCTCCAGAAGCTCCGTGGATTTTCCAACTGAAACGCTTCCATCAAGGTTCCGCGAGTTCAACATCATCTCAAGGCCAGAGCGCTTCCATCGAGACTCCGAGGACTTAGTCATTTCTTCCTCATAAAATTTCATTCTCTATGCTTGTAACGAAATAGCGGCATGTCGCCCTCCTAGATCAAACTCCAACCCGTGTAAACACACAAGATCTAGTGGATTTTTGCTCGGCATAGATCCAGCCACGTGGTTTTTTACCCTCTCCGGGTTTTCTACGTCAAAAAGCTTTATTATCATTTGCTGCAGTTTTCTTTAACTGTTTGCATGTCTAGCTCGACTCCGAGCTAAGATGGTCCAATTCTCTGAATTGGGGAAAAAGCTGGGTGACCCGCAACAGTTTGGCACCGTCTATGGAAAAGTGTCCTCGAAAGCTCTGATAAATCTCAACATTCTTCCAACCGACAACAATGACATAGGGAAGCGCCTGCGTCACCAGCAAACCTGCTCATAAAGAACCTAGCGACACTACTCCTCGAGGAAGTGGTCGTCGCGCTTGCATCGTCAGTAGAAGAGCAAATGCGCCATATGGAAGAACGACAAGCCCAAGCAATCACGTTGTTAAGGAGACTGGGAGCCTCCCCAGCTTAAGGGGCATACCCCTTCGGAGGTGGGTGGTCGACATTTCCCTCGGGACATCGATCGCTCAGTGGGGTGGCATGCACCACACGCCGTATGGAGGCTCAGTGGGGTATCACCTGCATGAGGCCCGAGCCTTGCAAGTGCAATGGGTGCCTTGGAAAAACCTCGCAAGATGGAGGGCAACAACACCACACCGAGCTCGACATCTCACTCACCGAGGATATATATACCCTAAGGAACCGTCAGCAACTCCGAAGGCCTAAGGAGCTTCCTTGGGGGAGGGGCGATCAGTCCCAATACTACCACTTCCACAAAGGAAGTGGGCACGACATCGAAGAATGCATAGGCCTGAAGGACGCAGTTGAACGGATTACACACCTTAGACTTCTTAAGGAATTCGACGAAAGGACACGCGTCGTGACACCAATCCCGAAAAAGCCTACGGAGAGACAACACTGCAATGGCACACCGTATAGGAAGTCGCCAGAGATGGATCAGACAACCGACCCAGCCTCCCAGGACTTGCTCTACAGTACATACGGGCAAATCTTGGAAGCCAGTCAGTCGAAGTACCCTGGATAATCATCAATGATGATGTATCTGCCAATGTGTTGTTCTTGTTAACTCTTCTCCAGCTCGGAATGTCTAGGAGGGACGTCCACCTCGGTTTAGGAGAAGCATGTAACATCCTGACTTTTATTGGACCACCAGAGCCCTAGTGGGCCCAATAAAAGTGACTCGAACCCCTACCCGAGACCCGGTAGAAAGTAACCTTAGGAAGGAAATGGAGCTAGAGAACTCTGATTTGAGTTCTGTCAGTTCCTGCGTCAGGACTCGTTCTGTTAGACCCCGAGGTCATATGGTGGATATGGCTGCTTTCTCTTAAGCGCCGCGATAACAAGATTTTTGATATCGGCCTAGAGAACTCCGATTTGAGTTCCGTTAGCTTTTGTGGCCTCATGTGACCAATACGAGCGCATCGGAACTCATTACGTCACAATTCGAGGTCTAACGACAAATATAGACAATTTGACCATTTTAGCGTTCCTCGACGCGCAGATTTTGGACTTTCGCTAAACGGACTCTGATTCAACCTCAGTCAGTGGTATTGGACTCGTATGGTCAATACAAAGTCAACAAAAGTCGTCCTGGGAAATTTTAATGACGAATGGTCAACTCGAGATCAAATCAAGCACACTCATGCACCAAAAAGCATGCATGCATGAATTATGACGTGACACCCTAACTTTGACCCGATTCCCGATGCCTTGGACCCACTTTGACTTTGACCAGCATAGGGGACCCCCCTGGGTTGACTTTGGTGAAACCCCAATAAAAGTCCAAATTTTGGATTTTATTTCCAAAGAAGTGTTCACCCCTCCACATTAACTAGCTAGGGCCTTGCCCCCCTCACCCACCTTGGGCCCCAACTAGCAAGCCCATCCTTAGGGCAAGTGGAGGCCCACCAATTCCCCCCCCCCCCACTCTTCCCTCTCTTCCTCCAATTTGGAAGCCCAACCATGTGTTGAAGTTTCCGGATCTTGGAATGAACAGGGGTTATCTCAACTAAAGTTAGTCACAAACAGAACACATGCAGTAACAAGAGTCTTTATTGATAACATCAATCTCCTTTACGAAGCGAGACATACATGGCGAGATATGATTCGCCAAAAACACCACAGGGAAAGAAGAGACTATAAAAACAAGACAAGTCAAGCCGCGCAGACTGAACAAGTAGCCGTTGGTTCTACTGCTGCACTAAGTAGTCTGTACAGTCCGCCAGGTCACCATACCGCAAACCAAGCTGCGCGGACTGCCCTTTATTCCAATGCTAAGCTCTAGCCGTCGATCTGCAAGCCGCCTGACCGCGAGGTCACCTAGCTGCCAGACCGCACAAGCTGCTGATGCCAAACTAAACAGGCCGCCGAAAACAGACGACTTATTGAACCTAGAAATAAGTTGTCAAAGAGAAAACCGCCTGGTCGCAGTCCGCGCCCAGCTGTTTACCTCATGTTACTTAACCACAGAGTCCGCACTGTCCCTGGCCGCAATCAGATCCAAGTCCTAGATTTTTAGCGCTATCCGCACAACCTGCACATCACAAATAGGTCAACTCTATCAAACCGCGCGGATACCAAAATCCAGTCCGCAGTAACCAATGGCGGGCTCACTTACTGTTCATTTGCACATACAATTGATGTGACGAGAGGTCATATTTATAGGCATCGCCCTAGCCGATAGGATCACCACATCATCCCGCCGCCACCGATGCATGGTTCACCCACCGCCGTCAGCGGCTTACCCACCGCCCGATCATGGTCGGCTCTCCTCACCATCCTATCTGGTGGGTAACCACCCACTAACCCACTACATTAGTGGTGGGGCCCGCCATGATCCTCCCCAGGAGGCTATAAAAGGAGCCTCAGGGTCTCCTCATAAGACATCTTTTGGCTCCCGGTCATCTTCTTCCTCAGGCGATAGCTCTACCGGACTCCTCCCTCGGATCATCCTCCAGCCACCACGAGCCACCGCGAGCCACCAGTGCACCACCAACAGGAAATCGCCTAAGTCCCGGAGCGAGCAGAAGGAGGAAGGCGACCCCTGCAAGCAGGCGCACGACAAACCCGCACTCCAAGCTTTAGAGCACCAGTGCCACCTCTCGCATTCCAGTGTCCAAATCGCTCCCGCGGCGCAGCCTGTTGCCCGCTGGGAGCCGTAGACCTTTTTTATCACCCCAAGTTGTAACGGGAGTGGCCTGTCGCCCTGATTCTCAAAACGCATTGTAATCACGAGCAACTAGTGTATTTCGACCGGCACAGATCCGGTCGCGTGGTTTTTTACCCAATTGAGGGGTTTTTCCACGTCATCACATCTTGAGTCAACCTTTTTTTCTCTCTGACTGTGTGCGCGCTCGACCGCTCCGTAAGCTAAGATGGTCCAATTAAATCCGGTCCGACCGGAGCATCGAGCTAGCCCACAACAATACGTATTTGTGATATAATAAGTACTAGTGTTGAGGAGACAGTCTCAACAAAGTGCCTTGAAGGACTTTGTGAAAAAAAATCATAAATGTTTAAATATGTTTTAATATAATTGTCTAATGTCTATAATATTGTATGAATTCCAGTAAAGAAAACATTGAGCATAATTGAAATTTATTTGGTTTAGCATTTTGGGCGGCGTTTAAAGCAAATGTCATTGGAAGGAGCGTAACTAAATTAAACTTTGTCTCCGTTTGCACCCGCAGCAAGGCGGAAACGCCCCCGCACCGCTCCGTTTTGATCCCCACCTCCCCTTCTATTCGAAAGCTCTGTTTGGACCCGCTGGCTCCTCCGTCGACCCTAAACCAAACGAAGCTGACGAGCAAATAAAAAACTTAAAAAGTTAGCAAGTATGATTACTAACCTTTCCCGTTCCTAACAGACGACAAAAATGGGGGAGAGTAGGGTAGAACTAATAATAACGAGAATGATTACTTTCTCCTCCCTCCCACAGTTGCACGACAAATCCCCATGCTCTGCTCCTCTGTATTCCACCCGCTGAAAGCTAAAATCTGAAGAAATTTACTCCTCTGCATGCCTGCAGATCTTTAACAATAAGTATGATTGTTTTCCCCTCCCTCCCGTAATTGCACGACAAATCCCCATGCTCTGCTCCTTTGTATTCCACCCACCGAAAGCAAAAAGCTGAAGAAATTTACTCCTATGCATGCCTGTAGATCTTTAACAGCAAGTATGATTGCTTTCTCCTCCCTCCCGCAGTTGCACGACAAATCCCCATGCTCTTCTCATCTGTATTCCACCCGCCGAAGCTAAAAGCTGAAGAAATTTACTCCTCTGCATGCATGCAGATCTTTAACAATAAGTATGATTACTTTCTCCTCCCTCCCGCAGTTGCATGGCAAATCCCCATGTTCTGCTCCTCTGTATTCCACCCGTCGAAAGTTAAAAGCTAAAGAAATTTACTCCTCTGCATGCCTGCAGATCTTTAACAGCAAGTATGATTACTTTCTCCTCCCTCCTGCAGTTGCACGACAAATCCCCATACTCTGCTCCTCTGTATTCCACCCGCCGAAAGCTAAAAGCTGAAGAAATTTACTCCTCATCTGCATGCCTGCAGATCTTTAACAACAAGTATGATTACTTTCTCCTCCCTCCCGCAGTTGCACGACAATTGTCCATGCTCAGCTCCTCTGTATTCCACCCGCCGAAAGATAAAAGCTGAAGAAATTTACTCTTCTGCATGCCTGTAGATCTTTAATAACAAGTATGATTACTTTCTCCTCCCTCCCACAGTTGCACGACAAATCCCCATGCTCTGCTCCTCTGTATTCCACCCGTCGAAAGCTAAAAGCTGAAGAAATCTACTCCTCCTCTACATGCCTCCAGATCTTTAACAGCAAGTATGATTACTTTCTCCTCCCTCCCGCAGTTGCACGACAAATCCCCATGCTCTGCTCCTCTGTATTCCACCCGACGAAAGCTAAAAGCTGAAGAAATTTACTCCTCCTCTACATGCCTGCAGATCTTTAACAGCAAGTATGATTACTTTCTCCTCCCTCCCGCAGTTGCATGGCAAATCCACATACTCTGCTCCTCTGTATTTCACCCGCCGAAAGCTAAAAGCTAAAGAAATTTACTCCTCTGCATGCCAGCAGATCTTTAACAATAAGTATGATTACTTTCTCCTCCCTCCCGCAGTTGCACTACAAATCCTCATTCTCTGCTCCTCTGTATTCCACCCGCCGAAAGCTAAAAGCTGAAGAAATTTACTCCTCTTCTGCATGCCCGCAGGTCTTTAACAGCAAATATGATTACTTTCTCCTCCCTCCCGCAGTTGCACTACAAATCCCCATGCTCTGCTCCTCTGTATTCTACCTGCCGAAAGCTAAAAGCTGAAGAAATCTACTCCTCCTATACATGCCTGCAGATCTTTAACAGCAAGTATGATTACTTTCTCCTCTCTACCGCATTTGCACGGTAAATCCCCATGCTCTGCTCCTCTGTATTCCACCCGCCGAAAGCTAAAAGTTGAAGAAATATACTCCTCCTCTGCATGCCTGCATATCTTTAACAGCAAGTATGATTACTTTCTCCTCCATCCCGCAGTTATACGGCAAATCCCCATGCTCTACCCCTCTGTATTCCACCCGCCGAAAGATAAAAGCTGAAGAATTTTACTCCTCTGCATGCCTGCAGATCTTTAACAGCAAGTATGATTACTTTTTCGTCCCTCCCGCAGTTGCACGGCCAATCCCCATGCTCCGCTCCTCTGTATTCCACCCGCCGAAAGCTAAAGCTGAAGAAATTTACTCCTCCTCTGCATGCCAGCAGATCTTTAACAATAAGTATGATTACTTTCTCCTCCCTCCCGCAGTTGCATAGAAAATCCTCATGCTCTGCTCCTCTGTATTCCACCCGCCGAAAGCTAAAGCTGAAGAAATTTACTACTCCTCAGCATGCATGCAGATCTTTAACAACAAGTATGATTACTTTGTCCTCCCTCCCGTAGTTGCATGGCAAATCCCAATGCTCTGCTCATCTGTATTCCACCCGTCGAAAGCTAAAAGCTGAAGAAATTTTCTCCTCCTCTACATGCCTCCAGATCTTTAACACAAGTATGATTACTTTCTCCTCCCTCTCGCAGTTGCACGACAAATCCACATGCTCTGCTCCACTGTATTCCACAAACCGAAAGCTAAAAGCTGAAAAAATTTACTCCTCCTCTGCATGCTTGCAGATCTTTAACAGCAAGTATGATTACTTTCTCCTCCCTCCCGCAGTTGCACAAAAAATCCCCATGCTCTGCTTCTTTGTATTCCACCTGCCGAAAGCTAAAAGCTGAAGAAATTTACTCATCTGCATGCCTGTAGATCTTTAACAACAAGTATGATTACTTTCTCCTCCCTCCCGTAGTTGCACTACAAATCCTCATTCTCTGCTCCTCTGTATTTCACCCGCCGAAAGCTAAAAGTTGAATAAATTTACTCCTTTGCATGCCCGCAGGTCTTTAACAGCAATTGTGATTACTTTCTCCTCCCTCCCGCAGTTGCACTACAAATCCTTATTCTCTGCTCCTCTGTATTCCACCCGCCGAAAGCTAAAAGCTGAAGAAATTTACTCCTCTGCATGCCTGCAGATCTTTAACAGCAATTATGATTAATTTCTCCTCCCTCCCGCAGTTGCAAGACAAATCCCCATGCTCTGCTCCTCTGTATTCCACCCGCCGAAAGCTAAAAGCTGAAGGAATTTACTCCTCCTCTGCATTCATGCAGCTCTTTAACAACAAGTATGACTACTTTCTCTTCCCTCCCGCAGTTGCACGGCAAATCCCCATGCTCTGCTCCATTGTATTCCACCCGCCGAAAGCTAAAAGCTTAAGAAATCTACTCCTCATTTGCATGTCTGCAGATCTTTAACAACAAGTATGATTACTTTATGTGAAAACCACCCGTCACCACACATCTTCCCAAAACCCCGAGGTTATGGTAAGGGGGGACGGGGGTACATAAACACCAAGGACCACCCGCTGCAGGCAATGTGGGACTAATCCATCCACGAGATGGCGGGGATATTCCGCCACACGGGGGGCCCACCGGGGTCAACACCCAGACCTGGAACGCGATGGGGAAGCCCAAATATGCGGTCCCACACACACCCAATCCCGCTGGACCTTGGTTCTCAACACACCCCCGCAGCGGGATGGCTCTGATACCATGTGAAAATCACCCGTCACCACACATCTTCCCAAAACCCCGAGGTGATGGTAAGGGGGGACGGGGGTACATAAACACCAAGGACCACCCGCTACAGGCAATGTGGGACTAATCCAACCACGGGATGGCGGGGATATTCCGCCACACAGGGGGCCCACCGGGGTCAACACCCAGACCTGGAACGCAATGGGGAAGCCCAAATATGCGGTCCCACACACACCCAATCCCGCTGGACCTTGGTCCTCAACACACCCCCGAGGTTACCTTCTCATCTGTTGTTGATCCCGTCCTTCGTAAGCAGTTCGTCTCTGCTGACGTCACCTTCTTCGAGAATACCTCCTACTTCTCGGATGACTCTTCTCCTCTTCTCCCAGCTTCTGATTCTCCTGCCGTTCCCTTCGTTCCCTCGCCTCCTCCTACACTCTCCACCACTACACCGTCTCCACCCCCTCCTCTTCCTCCACCTCTCTCTCTCCCTTCTCCACCACCCTCTCCCTCATCTCCACTGCCGTCGCTCTCTTCTCCCGGGCCAGCTTTCTCTACCACAGATGCTCCGGATGCCGCGGGCCCGGCTGACCTGGATCTTCCTATAGCTCTTCGCAAAGGGGTGCGGACGTGTACCTTACACCCCTTGCTGCAAGCGAGCATGTTTTTCTAGGAGAGAGAAACACGGGAGATGGCCGGTCATATGATTTGTAGCACCAGTGTCGATCAGCCATTTGCCCTGAGTAACAACGTGTGCACGACCAGAAGACGTGACAACCGAGGCGAATGGCGTGGAGGAGGATATGAAAGCCATGAAGGGAGGAAGAAGAGACTGCAGCGGTCTCGGTGACAGCACACCAGCGGCACGAAGGGCCACGACCAAGGTGCAGAGCACAAGCCGCGCGACTAAACCAGGAGGTCGCGGCGACTAACAAGCAGGAGCGGCTAAAGGAGAAGGGCAGAGAGGCCGCTCAAACAAGGAAGAATCCGCGTGAAACCGCGGCAGGAAAAAGGGAAGAAGCCGCGCGAACACGAGCGGCTAGGATGCAGATCAAGACACAGCGGGGAAGAAGTCGCGCAGACTGAAAAAGGCCGAGCGAACAGAAGAGAGGAGAAGAGCAGGTGACTGCGACCAAGATGCGGGTAAGAAAGGAACAACCCGCACGGTCAGGCAGATCACAGCAGCAAACCGCGAGTACAGAGACAACACGCGCGGACAGAGACAGACCGCAGCGACTAGGAAGTCGGAGCGGCAGGAAAGAACAAGGAGCGCGGCGACACGGAAACAGGTCGCTGCGACAAAGAGCAGTAGTAGAAGAGAACCAAGAAGAAGCAAGCCGCGCGAACAGGCAGCGGACAGAGACAAGCCGCGCGGATAGAAACAAGCCGCGCGGACAGATGAGAAGGTAAGCCGCGAACAAGCCGCAGAACGCGGAAGACAAGCCACGAACAATAGAGAGCGCACAGAGTCAGGAGGAAATGACCGTGTCCTCTGATACCATGTGGAAATCACCCGTCACCACACATCTTCCCAAAACCCCGAGGTTATGGTAAGGGGGGACGGGGGTACATAAACACCAAGGACCACCCGCTGCAGGCAATGTGGGACTAATCCATCCACGGGATGGCGGGGATATTCCGCCACACGGGGGGCCCACCGGGGTCAACACCCAGACCTGGAACGCGATGGGGAAGCCCAAATATGCGGTCCCACACACACCCAATCCCGCTGGACCTTGGTTCTCAACACACCCCCGCAGCAGGATGGCTTTGATACCATGTGAAAACCACCCGTCACCACACATCTTCCCAAAACCCCGAGGTTATGGTAAGGGGGGACGGGGGTACATAAACACCAAGGACCACCCGCTGCAGGCAATGTGGGACTAATCCATCCACAGGATGGCGGGGATATTCCGCCACACGGGGGGCCCACCGGGGTCAACACCCAGACCTGGAACGCGATGGGGAAGCCCAAATATGCGGTCCCACACACACCCAATCCCGCTGGACCTTGGTTCTCAACACTTTATCCTCCCCCCCCCCCCCCCCCCCCCCGCAGTTGCACGACAAATCCCCAGGCTCTGCTCCTATGTATTCCACCCGCCGAAAGCTAAAAGCTGAAGAAATCTACTCCTCCTCTGCATGTCTGCAGATCTTTAACAACAAGTATGATTACTTTCTCCTCCCTCCCACAGTTGCACGACAAATCCCCATGCTCTGCTCATCTGTATTACACCCGCTGAAAGCTAAAAGCTGAAGAAATTTACTCCTCCTCTACATGCCTGCAGATCTTTAATAGCAAGTATGATTACTTTCTCCTCCCTCCCGCAGTTGCACGACAAATCCCCATGCTCTGCTCCTCTGTATTCCACCCGCCGAAAGCTAAAAGCTGAAGGAATTTACTCCTCTGCATTCATGCAGCTCTTTAACAACAAGTATGATTACTTTCTCTTCCCTCCCGCAGTTGCACGACAAATCCCCATGCTCTGCTCCATTGTATTCCACCCGCCGAAAGCTAAAAGCTTAAGAAATCTACTCCTCATTTGCATGTCTGCAGATCTTTAACAACAAGTATGATTACTTTATCTCCCCCCCCCCCCCCCGCAGTTGCACGACAAATCCCCATGCTCTGCTCCTCTGTATTCCACCCGCCGAAAGCTAAAAGCTGAAGAAATCTACTCCTCCTCTGCATGTCTGCAGATCTTTAACATCAAGTATGATTACTTTCTCCTCCCTCCCACAGTTGCACGACAAATCCCCATGCTCTGCTCCTCTGTATTACACCCGCTGAAAGCTAAAAGCTGAAGAAATTTACTCCTCCTCTACATGCCTGCAGATCTTTAATAGCAAGTATGATTACTTTCTCCTCCCTCCCGCAGTTGCACGACAAATCCTCATGCTCTGCTCCTCTGTATTCCACCCGTCGAAAGCTAAAAGTTGAAGAAATTTGCTCCTCTGCATGCCTGCAGATCTTTAACAAGTATGATTACTTTCTCCTCCCTCCCGCAGTTGCACGACAAATCCCCATGCTCTGCTCCTCTGTATTCCACCCGCCGAAAGCTAAAAGCTGAAGAAATCTACTCCTCCTCTGCATCCCTGCAGATCTTTAATAGCAAATATGATTACTTTCTCCTCCCTCCCGCAGTTGCACGGCAAATCCTCGTGCTCTGCTCCTCTGTATTCCACCCGCCGAAAGCTAAAAGCTGAAGAAATATACTCCTACTCTGCATGCCTGCATATCTTTAACAGCAAGTATGATTACTTTCTCCTCCCTCCCGCAGTTACACGGCAAATCCTCATGCTCTGCCCCTCTGTATTCCACCCGCCGAAAGATAAAAGCTGAAGAATTTTACTCCTCCTCTGCATGCCTGCAGATCTTTGACAGCAAGTATGATTACTTTCTCGTCCCTCCCGCAGTTACACGGCAAATCCCCATGCTCCGCTCCTCTGTATACCATCCGCCGAAAGCTAAAGATGAAGAAATTTACTCCACTACATGCCTACATATCTTTAACAATAAGTATAATTACTTTCTCCTCCCTCCCGCAGTTGCACAGCAAATCCCCATGCTCTGCTCCTCTGTATTCCACCCGCCGAAAGCTAAAAGCTGAAGAAATTTACTCCTCTGCATGCCGGCAGATCTTTAACAGCAAGTATGATTACTTTCTCATCCCTCACGCAGTTGCACGACAAATACCCATGCTTTGCTCCTCTGTATTCCACCCGCCGAAAGCTAAAGCTGAAGAAATTTACTCCTCAGCATGCATGCGGATCTTTAACAACAAGTATGATTACTTTCTCCTCCCTCCCGCAGTTGCATGGCAAATCCTCATGCTCTGCTCCTCTGTATTCCACCCGCCGAAAGCTAAAAGCTGAAGAAATTTACTCCTCCTCTACATGCTTCCAGATTTTTAACAACAAGCATGATTACTTTCTCCTCCCTCCCGCAGTTGCGTGACAAATCTACATGCTCTGCTCCACTGTATTCCACCCACCGAAAGCTAAAAGCTTAAGAAATTTACTCCTCCTCTGCATGCTTGCAGATCTTTAACAGCAAGTATGATTACTTTCTCCTCCCTCCCGCAGTTGCACAAAAAATCCTCATGCTCTGCTCCTTTGTATTCCACCCGCCGAAATCTAAAAGCTGAAGAAATTTACTCCTCCTCTGCATGCCTGTAGATCTTTAACAACAAGTATGATTACTTTCTCCTCCCTCCCGCAGTTGCACTACAAATCCTCATTCTCTGCTCCTCTGTATTCCACCCGCCGAAAGCTAAAAGCTGAAGAAATTTACTCCTCCTCTGCATGCCCGCAGGTCTTTAACAGCAATTATGATTACTTTCTCCGCCCTCCCGCAGTTGCACTACAAATCCCCATTCTCTGCTCCTCTGTATTCCACCCGTCGAAAGCTAAAAGCTGAAGAAATTTACTCCTCTGCATGCCTGCAGATCTTTAACAGCAATTATGATTACTTTCTCCTCCCTCCCGCAGTTGCACGACAAATCCCCATGCTCTGCTCCTCTGTATTCCACCCGCCGAAAGCTAAAAGCTGAATGAATTTACTCCTCCTCTGCATGCATGCAGATATTTAACAACAAGTATGATTACTTTCTCTTCCCTTCCGCAGTTGCACGACAAATCCCCATGCTCTGCTCCTCTTTATTCCACCCGCCGAAAGCTAAAAAGCTTACGAAATCTACTCCTTCGCATGCCTGCAGATCTTTAACAGCAAGTATGATTACTTTATCCTCCCTCCCGCAGTTGCACGACAAATCCCCATGCTCTGCTCCTCTGTATTCCACCCACCGAAAGCTAAAAGCTGAAGAAATCTACTCTTCTGCATGCCTGCAGATCTTTAACAGTAAGTATGATTACTTTCTCCTCTCTCCCGCAGTTGCACGACAAATCCCCATGCTCTTCTCCTCTGTATTCCACCCGCCGAAAGCTAAAAGCTGAAGAAATTTACTCCTCTACATGCCTGCAGATCTTTAACAGCAAGTATGATTACTTTCTCCTCCCTCCCGCAGTTGCACGGCAAATCCCCATGCTCTGCTCCTCTGTATTCCACCCGCCGAAAGCTAAAAGTTGAAGAAATTTGCTCCTCCTCTGCATGCTTGCAGATCTTTAACAAGTATGATTACTTTCTCCTTCATCCCGCAGTTGCACGACAAATCCCCGTGCTCTGCTCCTCTGTATTCCACCCGCCGAAAGCTAAAAGCTGAAGAAATTTACTAATATCATGATCTATATATCATGTAACATATCCCACCATGATTTTGAAGATTTTTTTAGTTAGGCAAGGTTGGGCGTGGTGGTGGTGGTTGTGAACGTCGTGGTCATGAACTGTCGTTGTTCATGAACACCTAACGTTGTCTAAGGAACTTCATCCCCATTTTATGTTCAAAACTAGTTTTTTTTCTTGATGAAGATCATAATTGTTGTCATGTCAAACATACATTCTATGACATTGTAATTTTTTGTCCATGCTCATCAAAGCAACAACGTCGCACCAAACAAAGCCTAAATGAATGGCTAAATTGGGTTAGTTTATGAAAAAAACATTAATATTCTTCCTTCGTTGTTGAAAACTTTATCCTTTCAAATATACAAGAAAATCGCTGTTTTGGGTGGGTTGCAGAGTGAAGATACAAAAAATATTAGAAGTTAAGCCAGCGGGACATCAGCCATCTCGTGCTCCACTGTGGCGGGAACAACCGGGTAATATTTATAGCAAAACTCCCCCGCATCATCGCCAAAAAACTTCCTCCATCCATTGGGCCCAACATGATACAGTAAAACAAGATTAATCATAAGCTGCAATCACATGAATATTATTTGTTAAGATCTCTGATTTAAATTTAATTTTAACAATTTCATAATAGTGCTATTTTTCGATTAGTTCCTTCGCGCAAGGTCGCGGGCGAGCGAAACTAGTGCTCGACATTCTAACGACTTCTGTAGAGAGCATGGAATGCGGAGGACAGTAATAGAGCTTAAATTGCTGGGAGGATGCATTGCTATAAAAATAGTGGGGGCTTTTTCCCCTGTCTGGAGAATCAGACCGCCTTAGATCAGAATCGAGCCGGCCGCGCAAACAGTTAAAGAAAATCGCAACAAATGACAAGATGCGTTTTTGACATGGAAAACTCAGAAATGGTGAAAAACCGCGTGGATGGATCTGTGCCAAGCCAAAATCCACTAGATCTTGTGTGTTTACAAAGGTTGAAGTTTGATCTAAGAGAGGGTGACCCTACGGACCTTGGGACTCTAGGCAGATCCCCAACCCCTTTGGGTGAGGATTGACCCCTCCATGCCCCAAGAATCCTAAACCCTAAACTCACCCTTATGGGCCCAAACTTTAGTCACATCAAAATCCAATCAAATCATACTCAAATAGGTTGAGATTTTAACCAGTGACTCATGATGACCCATAAGACCATCCACCAAAGTTTTGGGGGTTGGTGAGGTAATTAGTTCCCTTAATTAAACTATACAAGGATTATTAAATTTTAACCAGTGACTCATGATGACCCATAAGACCATCCACCAATGGGGGCTGAACCGGGTGGGTTCAGCCCTCCCCCCCCCCCCCCCCCGAGCCGTCATTTAGATAGTGGGGGCTGAACTGGTTGTTCAGCCCAGTTGTTGCCTTCAGACCCCTTGCATCGTCGTGTGTACTGACGCCCAAATAAGCGGGCGCCGTCCGGAGGCATAACATAATGGTACCAAGTTCTAGGTCCGGTTAGCCTAGAGAGCCATCATTTCTTCTTCTATGGTCGCACGTCAGCTAGGATGTGGGAGAGCCTCCTGCACAGAGTTTGGTACATAAATCGAGGATAATGAAGTAGCAAAAGTCTGAAGTTGTGGAGATACGCGATGTAAAGATACATAATTCGACATGAGATGAGATGTAGATTCTGGTACCGGATCAGTAGGACTCGGAGCATCAGAGGGCAAGACAGACTGCAGTGGGGCACTGGTGGCAGGATGGCGATGAGTGTATTCACGAATAACAGGAGGCTTGGCAATATGGGGGCCTGGGCTGGAGGTCTTGGTGGTGGAGTGGTAACGGAAATGATAGGATGTAAAATAGTTGGTAGTGGAGGTGTAGGATCTGAAGCACAAAAGAAAGGAAGATCCTCCCGAAAGGTAACATAAGCAGAAACTGTCACATTTCTGATAGCCGGTGAGTAGCAGACGTAGCCTTTCTATGTCCGATAGTAGCCAACAAAGATGTGTTTGGCTGCCCGGGCGTCCAATTTATCCAAGGATGGACCAAGAGTGTGAACGTAGCAAGTGCACTCAAAGATGCGGGGTGTGAGAGAAAATGTCGGAGTAGACGAGAACATGAGACGGAAAGGAGTGGCATTGTGGAGGATGGAGGAAGGAAGATGGTTAATCAGATAGCAAGTCGTCGAAAGAGCAAAGTTACAATAAGGTCTGGGAGCATGCATTTGGAGCATGATGGAGCGGGCCACATCGAGAAGATGTCGATTCTTCTGCTCAACGATTCCGTTTAGTTGGGCGGTATAGGCACATAAAGTTTGGTGAATAACCCCAAAGTCAGAGCAAAGAGTCGCAAATTCGTTGCTAGTGTATTCACAAGCATTATCCGTGCGGATAGTTTTGATGGCCGTGGAGATTTGTGTTTGTGTCTCAAGTAGGAACGCCCAAAAGACTTGAGGAAGCTCGGAGCAATCACGAAGTAGACATAGACACGTCATTCGTGAATAATCATCAATAAACGTTAGAAAATAAAGATAACCAGAAATGCCAGTAACTTTATACGGACTCCAAATATCGGAGTGTACTAAAATAAAAGGAGCAGTGCTCTGAGTACAATGAAATGAAAAAGCGGAACGAGACTGCTTTCCTAACACACATGATTCACACTGAAAAGAAGGTAAAGATATATCTGGGAGAGCTTTCTGAAGGACTGGTAAAGGGTCATGGACAAGGCCCGGCTGACCCTGCTCGCTTGCCGCTTACTTTCCATTGGTCCTGGGCGGGGAGTGCTTGATAGAGCTGGCACTCGCCGCCTTCTTCCTGCCTTTGGCGAGTACGGGCCCGGCTAGCCCTACTCGCCTGCTTCATGCCAAACTTCCTAAGGCGAGTGCGAGCCGGCCCGCTCCACTCGCCTGTCTCATGTCCCTCTCCCTGGGACTTGGCCATTGGCTCCTGCCGGCCCCACTCGCCAGATACGGTGTTGTACATATACTTTAGCACATAAAGGGTCAATAAGGTTGACAAGTGAGCATTTCCAGCATTCCACCGAAACTATAAGTAGGTTTTTTGCGATAGGTTTGGATGCATTGACCCTCCTTGCTGCTGAAATGATAAAACCACTAAATCCGCAATTTATGAATATACCTGCAAAAATCTTAAATGATGACAAATACATGCTGTATTTTAAAGATTGTATTGAAGCTATAGATGGAACTCATGTAGATGCATGTGTTCTGGTGGATGATCAAGTGCGATATATAGGACGTCACGATATACCAACTCAAAATATACTGGCCATATGCGACTTCGATATGTGTTTTACTTATGTGGTCCCAGGATGAGAAGGTTAAGCTTATGATAGTCAGATCTTTCAACGCATAGTTAATGATCCAAGTTGTGAATTTACCTACCAGCCTCCTGGTACGTAAATTTATTAGTATTCAAAATATATTACAATTTCACTTCATTTTAAAATTAATAAATTTCTTATGTATGTAAATATTATTTAGTAGACGCTGGATATCCGCTTCAACGAGAAATTTTGAAACCATATTTGAAGACTCGCTATCACTTACCTGATTTTGCGAGGGGTAATCGACCGATTTCAGGACAACGTGAAATTTTGAATAAGGCTCACTCATCACTTCGTAGTGTGATTGAGAGAACCTTTGGTGTCTGGAAGAAGAAGTGGAACATACTGAGAAAGATGACACAATATACAGTTTCAAAACAGTGTGTCATTGTGGTGACTATAATGACCCTAGATAATTTTATTCGGAGGCACCCCTCATGCGTAGATCGAGAGTTTAGTGCATGTGATATGGATGCTAACTTTGTGCATCGACAGGCGTATGAGCTGCGAGTTACTCATAACCGAAGAGCCACAAATGCAAATCCAAACATCGATCCAGTAACAAATGAAGGAATTGGTGCTAATGAAATGTCTGCATTACGGGATTTTATAGTAAACCAGTTACAACATGATCACATGTACAATATTTTTTAGCAGTCAAAAAAAAATTTAACATCGAAACCATTGATATTATATTCTTTCATTGTGTAGGTAAACATCATCGGTGCCGAACCGATTGGATCCAATGAAGCAACTACAAAATACGCTGAAGTTTATTTTTATGATGTCTAGACAATTTGATTATGTAATAATAAGATTTGACAAAATATTTAAAGTTCATATTCTGCTTGCAATTACTTTTGTTTTGAATAAGCCACCAAACAGCTACTCTGTCAAACAGTTTTGACAGATTCTCTGATCAAACAGCACTGAAAATGCAGATCATCCAAACAATTTCACTGATTCTCCAGTCGCTGCAAATCAGCAGATTTTCCCACCACTCTGCAAATCAGCTGCTTCTCCAGTCGCTTCAGCTGAGCCAAACAGACCCTAAGTCGCGCATACGTTGGGCCAAATTTCCTAAGGTGTTCTTTAAACGATTGACTCGCTTCTCCATTTTTTAAAATAAGTTGATTTGGATTTTCTTAGAAATATTTTAATTGATTTAAGAAAACAATAATTTTAAATTCACTTTTTTTTGAAAAACAAATGTACGATTACTCGAGTGGGTAGAATTTTTTTTTTAAATGTACAAAATAAATTAAAGATTTAAAATTTAAAATATGATAAAGATATAAATTTAAAGGACATTTAATATTTTTTAAAAAATAGATTATAAATTTTTAAAAAATAGATTTTTAAAAAAAATTTGTGAAATCTGGATCACTTGATTTGCTCTAGGAGCCAATCAATGAGCTTTGATACCAAACTGATGTAATCTGCTATTAGGTTTTAAAATTACTCATTTTCTTATAATGCGGCGGGACAGTAATTTTGAAAAAATAAACAGAGGGTCGAGTGGTCAAATCGAATTTGCGTGTGCAATCAAACTCGTCGTTCTGAACTTTAAGAAGAAGTTCGTTTATATCGCTGGAGTCAGTGACAGATCCAGGGGGCAAGGGGGGCCCGGGCCCCACAAGGATTTTGAAGTTTATGTAGGTTTAATTTTTATTAATTATAAAATATAAGTTATGTATATAATATAAGTGATGAAATTTATAAATTATAAAATATAAGTCATGTATATAATATAAATATATATATGTATATACAGTTAATAACTCATGTGAACTTATTTTCAGATCCATTTTCTCTCTCCTAGACAGAAAGAGATCGTCTCTCTCGCTACTCTCGTCTAAGTCGTCTCCCTCTTCCCTTTCCGCTAGGGCTCGCTGAGAGGCTCTTAGGAAGAGCTCTTCCCTCGATTGGCGATTTGGCGGCCTCCTTCGGCGGAATCAAAGTTGTATTGTGTTGTTTGGCGTGAATCCAGCCAACTATCGCGAGATTTGGGCGACGTCGGTTGTACGTATTGGGTTGGGGAAATTCTGAATCAGACTTTACCTTGGGTTTTCTTCCTTTTCCTTCCATAAATTTCACTGTAAGTTCTCCTCTCTCTAATTTCATGGTTTGAAATAGGGATTTATTGTGGTTTGCCTTAGGTTTGTGGTGTTATATAAGTGTACAACCCGTATTCATCGAGAATTAGTCCTACCACAAACAGGTCAGCAGAAAGTCAAGGTCATCGTGTTTTAGTGACTAAAGGTAACTTTAGTCACTACAGATGTGTTTGTAATGGCTAAACTTTGACTTTGTCACTAAAAATATGTTTGTAGTGACTAAACTTTGACTTTGTCACTTAAAATATATCTTTAGTGACTAAATGATCAATTCATCACTATAGATATGTCTTTAGCGACGACATATATTTGATCACTAATTTTTCGTCACTAAAGGTCAGTTTTCTTGTAGTGTATGAAATTGCTTCGTCTAAGTATGACTTTAGATCCAAGTGCTGAATATAAATCTTTCAATATTGAAGATATATGCGCTTTTGCAAGAATTTTGTACCCTCAAGATTTCAGCGAACAAGATATTTATGTGTTGAATATTCAGCTGCAACATTATCAGTTAGATGTTCTTTCTCATTCAGATTTAAAAAACTTGTCAACAATTTGTAAACTTTGTGAGAAATTGGCCGAAACGAAAAATCAAATACCTATTATCTTTTTGACAAACTAATTCGGCTAATTTTGACACTTCCGGTCTCAACATCGAGTACAGAACAGTCATTTTCTGCTATGAAGTTTATTAAAACAAGACTGCGCAACAAAATGGAGGATGAATTTTTGGCAAATTGTACGACTCTCTACATAGAATGGAAAATAACAGAGAAGATCGAGAAAGATGTGATCATTGATGAATTCTATGAGTTGAAAAAACGGCGTGCACAAATAAAATAAGGTAACATTCATATTGTATTTTTTTTTTTAATGCTAAAATTTCAAATTAGAAAATTTTTTTGCTTATTATATTTTGATTCACAATTTTTTTTGACTCCCCCTTACTTCGAATCCTGGATCCGACCCTGGCTGGAGTAAATCTCTCTGGTGTTTCAAGATTCGAACCCTTCACAGAATTAACACAGCCACAAACAAAATTTCAAACTGCAACTTATGAATAAATGGAAATTAAAGCAGAGAGAACGTTATGACAAGCTTTGAAATTATTTAAGTGAGTCTCATAAATAAGCTAAAGAAATTGGGAGCAAGGATACCTCACAGCTACAGGCATGTTGGAAGCGATTAAAGTGGACACCAACACTTGAGAGGGGCAAAAACAACTTTTATATTATATCAACTAAAAGATACAAAAGTTATAAACTTGACTTCACAAAAACAACTCCACTACGAATTACAACTCAACATAACTACACAAACGCGCAGGTAAAACTCGCAAAACAGTCGACAGTAACTTGCAAACTGTTGTCCGCTACTTCAGTTCGCAGAAACTTTTGTTTCGCCTAGTGCTCTCCTTTCCTTTTCCAGTGCTCTCCTTCCAATGAGTGCAAGCACGTGAGACATGACTCACGCCTCCTGCATTCCAGTAAAGTCCGTCACCTCACAGCTGCTCATGTCATGATCATGCTCACTCAGACGCTCACTGCACCTTCGTGTACATGATCTCGCGTCCTACCTCAGTTGCTCGCGCGGTCACAGTTGGAGCAGTGATCGGTCATGAATAAAAGCTGTCGGAGCGCGCTGATGTCGCCATGCAAAATGCTGCCCGTCCGTCAGTCTGCGTAGCAGTGATGCATTCCTTCATAAATTTTAGTTTTTTAAACGCCAAGGAAAGGGATAGGGAGACCTCATGAAAAGTGGAGATGATAACGCTAGAAGCCCAGTTAACGCTAGACCACACATCAAAGGATCCGGCCATCACCGCGGAGGAGGGTTTGCTATTTCTATCAGGGCAATGGCTGTGCCTTCTTCCAAATCGTGTAGGCGCAGAGGAAGAACCGGAACCGGGCTGCGTCGATGCCGACGTCAACTCAGGAGGAGTGGCACAACAAGGCCGGCGGTACTCGTCAAAGGGCGCCGACCGGGATGAGGTCGGCGTCGTCGCTATGGCTGAGGTCGTCGTCCTTGCCGCTAGGGCCGATGCCGTCATTGGCATTGGAGAACTCAGGTGTGTTGCGCCTGCTCATCCATCTCTCTCTCTCTCTCTCTCGCTCTCTCTCTCTCTCTCACACACATACACACACATTCTCTCTCTCTCTCTCTCTCTCTCTCTCTCTCTCTCTCTCTCTCTCTTCCCGCCCCTCAAGCGCACCTCACTCACTCTTAAAATATTCTTCATTTTGCTATCCATTCCTACTCTTTGGTTTTTTTTTTCTTCCGGTGCTTTGATTCCTTAACTAATCCATATGTATTCTGGTGCATATAACTATGCAAACAGCTTCTGGATTGTCATCCCAACGCCCTTCGCAATCCGGAGTTGGAAGAAGATAGTCACGCCGTCAGAATCTGCGAAGAAAACTAAGAAGAAGACGAAGTGATGCCTACTCCGATACAGGTAAATTTTTAGTTTTTTTACTGTAGCTGTACCTTGAGATCACGGGTTTCAGTCCTGGAAGCAGCCTCTTGCAAAAATGCAAGATAAGGTTTACCCACATTTCATCCTTGTGCTTGTGCTGAGACCCTTCCCCCGGACCCTTACGGCGCGGGATGATTTTGTGCATCGGGATCCCCCTAGTATAGTTGTAGACTCTGAATTCAATTTTATTTATATCCGTCTGTTAACATTTCACAGTAAGTGTTGGCTCTCTGTTTTGGAAGTGAGTTGCAATAATATTTGTTTATTTTATAGAATTCAGCTCATATAAATTCAGTTATATGAACTCATGTAGATACATTGACTTCTACACAGGAATATGTAGCCCTGCCCTCTTCTTTATTAATGTTTGTGCTGTCCAGGTTACTGATTGTTAGCATGAATAAAAACACTTGGTATTCCTTCTCCATATACAGGAGGATGTCTACATCTGTAGATAGATAAGCTTAAAACAATCAAAATCATTCTATCTCTGAAATCTACATATACAGGAGGATGAAATAAAAACAAAGTAAAAAAAAAAGAGGCATTCCTTCTCCATTTCACAGAGCATCTTACTTCTTTTGTTGAGATTTTGGGGGTGCTAGAGTTTCTTTCTTACGCATCATTTACCAACACTTGGTATCAGAGCGCTAGCACATCAATCCTTGACCCGTTGGTCTCATGAATCAAACCTTTACAAGTTCAAGCTCTATGGCATACATCCATGACA
The DNA here is from genome assembly GCA_039583875.1 of Platanthera guangdongensis. NCBI lineage: Eukaryota > Viridiplantae > Streptophyta > Magnoliopsida > Asparagales > Orchidaceae > Platanthera > Platanthera guangdongensis. The sequence continues at coordinate 28,754,464 of CM077157.1, forward strand.
GAGTTGTGGTGGAAGAGACTAAGGAGGGAAGCCTACACACTATCTACCGCAGGAGCGTAGCCTCCACTTCACGAGCCCCACCACCGATATGGGAGATCATGTTCTCAACTAAAGATATGTTGGGGATTGAAAATCTCTTTAATGATGCAGTGGTGATTCAAGCGGCTGTGGAGAACTTCATTGTTTCCCGCATCCTCGTCGGCAATGAAAGTTCTATTAACATCATTTTCAAGAAGGCGTTCGATGTCATGGCCGTTGAATAAAAGAGGGTCACCGCAACCGATAGTCCCCTCTTTGGTTTTTATAAGGGAGGAAGGAGGTCGTAGGAGTGGAGCTCCTTGTCACCCTAGGAGAAACATCCAAGAATTATCACTTCGCGATACTTGACACACTAAATAACTACAATGCTATCTTTAGGAGATCCATTATCAATACCTTTCAATGCTTGCCTTAATCGTTCCACCAATGTCTGAAGTATAAGTTGGAGAGACGCAGATCCGTATCAGGAGAGACCCAAAAGTGGCGAGAGAGTGTTATCTCAATGCAGTCAACATGATCAGTTGAGAGGAGCTGAGGTTATCGAATGGGTGATGGAAGAGATGGAGAGGCTGGAAGCCGCCGAGGAAGTGGAGAAAAAGGCAATTGAGATCGAGGGAGGGAGGCCTGAAAAAGTGAAGATCTGTGGAGAACTTGCTAAGGAGCACAAGGAGAAGATCCTGGCCTGCATCCAGGCGAATGTAAACATCTTTGCAAGGAATGCAGAGGATATACAGGGCGTTGGCACAGACATCGCATGCCATCACCTCAATCTTAATCCGAAGGTCTGACCCATCCGTAAGAAGAGGAGAGAGACATCCACTTCAGTGGCCGAGCCCTTCCGTGTGGAGGTGAAGCTGCTAGATGCAAAATTTGTATTTGAGATCCAGTATCCAGGCTGAGTCTCTAACATTATAATGACGAAAAATGAAAAGGGGAAGTGGTGTATGTGTATTGACTTTTTCATTGCTTAATAAAGCATGCCCCAAATATTGCTACCCTCTACCTAGAATCTACACGCTAGTAGATTCGACTGTTGGATTCTTTATATTGAGTTTTTTAGACGCTTTTTCTAGTTATCATCAAATACGCATGCACCCACCTAAACCACCAAGGTGGGAGTCGCGAGTGATGTTCGTGCATGAAGTATCAGGGAGATACTTGATAGGAGTAGGGGTCGTCCTGATAAGCCATTAAGGGATGCGAATCTAGCAAGCCAGAAACATCATTTCCTCGTCACCAATAATCAGACAGAATACAAAGTCATGATCGCTGGCTTCCGTTGAGCTGGGAACTCAACCTCAAGGCTCACACAAATTCTATGGTTGTGGCCTTGCGGATTCGAGGCTTGTTCGAGGTCTGGGAGCAGACACTGCAAAGCTATCTGATAAAGGTGAAGAAAATGGTAAGCACCTTCTGTTCATTTTCCATCCAGCACATGCCAAGAGAGGAGAACTCGATAGATCGTTTATCCATATATAGCCCTGCAGGAGGAGGACTGATGACCGAAGTATTCCAGCCCTCCATCGAGTAAGGGGAGCTCATGACGTGTGACTAACAATTGTCGTTGATGGATCTGTTTGTGGAATTTTTTACCATGAGGAGGTTCCCCCGGGGTCCTAGACAAGAGGTGATTCAGGTATAAATCATCTTATTATCTACTCCACAAAGATAGTCTCTACCCAAAAAGTATATCTGGCCCATTGGAATGATGCGTCGCCGAGGTAGAAGTACCTCGAGTGTTGGATGAAATCCAAATAGGGGGCGAAAGCCATTCCAGAGGGAGGACTTCAGAAAAAACAGGTGCTGAGGCAGGGGTACTGGCAAACTATCGCACCTCTCTAGCTACAGCCCGCTCAACGGCTCAGGTCGATCACAGCTCTGTGTGTAAAATCCCTTCTCCCCGGAATTGGGCATGACCGAAGAGATATTTTATGCCCAGGATCGTCGCCTTACAATGACACCAACTACGAGTTAGTTACCACCACAAGACAGCAACCCTGCCGGCAAGAACGATCATTCACACATCCAATGAAAGAAGAAAACAAGTCCACATATCATAACATAAATATATAAATGCTCAAATAAAGGTCCACATGACATGAATGAAAGAGTGCAAGTAATAAGCTTATGCCCAGTACATAAATATCATAAAATATCACTCCCTCAACTAACAACGCGGAAGCTAAACCATATGATCATCAACATGATGTCGGGTGGTAGTGGTAGTGCGCGGCTCCGGCTCCTCAGATCCTGGTGTCTCAATCTCTTGCTCTACCTTGTCGAACTGCGACGACATCTCCACGTGTCCCTAAAATGATGTTGTCAAACGACCATCAGTTAAACTAAACTCAGCTGCTTCGTCCCCGTCTCACCCCCGCGACTCCTAGGCACCGTGAGGGAGGAAGAAAGTGGATGACCAATAATAACAGAATGTACAAGCAGATGACAGTGACATATATAGGTAATTCTTTAGTAGTTCTATATCAGTATGATCAGTAAAGAAGAGTAATAACTAGTACAGTATAAAAATACAGTAAGAGAAGTTAAGTAAAATTAGTAAAGTAAAACAACTACACTACAATCACAGAAGCGTATCTTAACTTATATGAATGTCCATACAAACATATAAGTTAAGGTTTTCGAAATAGTAACTCATCATATTAATGAGCTCATACTAATTTATATGATGAGGATTTGTAAGTGCGTATGTTATGTCATGTTATGCAATGCAATGATTATGTAACTCACATACACGACTCTGTGCACAGACCTTTCATGCATCCCCACTTTTTTGGAGGTGGCCAACCTCTCAGGTAGCAACCGTCATGACTCACGGTGGTAGTTGAGCGGGTGTCCCCACTCTTAGGCGGGCAGACACACTTCCAGACCTAGACCTCTCGTACACCTCAACGCTAAGAACACAATAGCGGAGCCCCTGCGTACTCTTGCTGGCGACTACCAGTCTTCCATGGTCGGGTGCGCTCTTAGGGGACATAGTCTTCCATACCTCGGTATAAACATCCTAAAGGTCTCCCCAAAGGTCTACACTCCGCACCAGAGTCATCGTACTTCCGTCGGTGTGCCGACTGAACCAGTACCGAGTGACCTACCACATAAGCACAAACCAGGTATAACAATACCCTCCCGAGCCTCCAGCTCGCAGGACCAACCCGTCCTGATATCGACCAACAACCCGAGCCACCAGCTCGTAGGACCAGAAAGCCCTATATCACTCTAACTCACACATGCGTGAGATCGCTATAACATTTCTTAATCATATCAGACTACTATTGTTAAATTTTCGAATTACTTAGCGATTTATGGTTAACCTTGGACTTCCCGAGGTCTACACTATGAGGGGCTTGCAACAGTACTAGGAATTATGATGAGCTGAACCTCATCGTTTCTTTTCTCAAGGCACTTAGTAGAGTTATACTACCCTTAACCAAATCCATTCCCCCAGGGTTACTAAGTGTGAGACCTCTCCAAAGTATCAACTGCTGAAAACACTAATTTTCTAAAATTGTTAAATGCATATCATATAATCTTGTATGTGTGTATGAATAGGAATCCTCCAAATTCTTGACACTAGGATTTAAGATTATTTCCTGAAACCTATTATGACATCTTAGACCTAATTCTAGAAATTTATAATTTTCCTAAAAATAATCAGCAATTATTATAATTTCCCAAATTATTGCTACATGTGATTTTGAACATGAAGTGTCACTTTCTGTTATCAAACCAGCAATATAAAATTCAAGTTTTCATGATAGGGTGTGACGTGACCCTCCTCAATCACAACTTATATTAGCCACCTCGACCACAACTTCACATCAGCCACTTGTTTAAGGCTTAGTTTGTCGCGGTTTTTTAGCTTCAGAGAGTGTGGACAAAAACGCCACCGACATTGAATATATGCTTGACATGATGAATCAAGAATTCTGTGCTCGCTGTTTGCAGTTGTAGGGTAGAGCGTGGACATAAAATATATGTTTGACAAAGATTCCGGACAAATAAAACTTTGATGAATCAAGAATTTCTGCAAAGTTTCATTAAAAATTTAAGATTTCAAGAGTTTTTTCTCAAACTTCACTGAAGATGGATGAAAACTACTTAGTTTATTACTATCGAAAGTTAAGCCCATGATTCAGTAGAGATTCTTATAACACACTTTAGTTGGGCAAACAATGAAGGGAGGATATGAGACAAGAGCATAGGGGGATGCTGCTTTAAGATGGTTACCACGAGTACAAGGTAGCCCAATTGATTTGTGATTTATTTATCATTGTTTCAAATTATCATGACCAAAAAGACAGATTTGATGTCATTCGTTGACATTTTCAAATTCCCGAGTCAATTTTGATTGATTTTGCTACTTTAAACTCGAAAAATGTTGGATGCTAATAAGGATCTAACCACCTAATTACAACCATTCTTATTCAGTCCATATTAACTCCAATTACAATCCTGTATTCGCGGAGTGAGGTCCCCAAGCAAGCCAAGGTGCCTATCTTAGGGGCGG